>JAVXUM010000037.1:6389341-6402196 GCA_035590655.1 Pouteria glomerata
CACAAGCTTTGCACTTTTTTTGTATTATTTTACGCAATTAAAGGGGTGTTGGTATGAAAAAAAAGTGAGATAAATTATGAATTCATAATACGTGTAGTGAGATAAATTTTAAAAATTTTTCAGAATTTTAGATAAATTCAAACACCCCTGAGTATAAGCATCTCTCCTTGTTCTAGAATAGAGAATGCGTATCAATCAATCTGCGGACTCTATTTGTCCGTGGAGAAGAGAGCTTTCATTTTGTAAAAAAAGATATAATTAAGGAAGTGATAATTAATATTATTTGAGTTCCCCTTAGGATTGGCTCAGGAATTAGGAGCTTAGCACGAAATGTTAATTGAGTTATTTTATATGAAATATATTTATAATAAAAAGTATGGCGGCTATTGAGAATTTTTTATCAGTGAGGAGAGAGAAATAAAGCAGTTGTTGGTCTTTTGAGCCTTTTTCTTTTTTAGAGTGATTGAAAGGGTGGGAAAATAACATAGAGAGAAATCAGGAGATATGAGAGAGAGAGAGAGATGAAAAAATAGTGAAAGAATCATAATTATTGTGTTGGCATTGTTCACTCCATAATATATATAGTACCAGAAATTATAAAATAAAGGGATAAGGTGACATGAATTTGACCCCGGCTGCGCACATGCATGCATGCATGCATACACACGCATATATACATACATATATACATTGTAGATGGAGATTACAGAGCTGAGTTTATTGGCTTGAGTTAGCCAAGCCCACACTTGTCTGTTGAAATTCAGTGAGCTAGCTAGATGTGCTGATTCTTTTGATGCTTATATATATATATATGTATATGCTCATGTATGTTCTTGAAATGTTATGTCTATATGATGAACCGGCCAGTGGGTGCTTCGTGGGCACATCCAGTAATTAATTAATTTGAAGACCAAATGGACGACCCATGTGCATACTCATGCCCTGGCTTGGAACCCATATGGATGGGATTGGAGCAAAATATGGACTTTGGGTCCCTTTGCCTTGGCTTTGAGACACAATTTAGCTGGTTGTTACTTGTTGGGCTTCAAACCGTTCTGGATTCAGTGCACCAGCCAGTCATATGTCACATACATCGTTTTCCCACATTCCCTCACGAAACTTTTGTGTAGGACGTTTGTGGACAACTAGACTTTGGATGGTGACATATATACACACACACACATATATATATATATATATAATGAGAAAAGCTAAGCCATCCATTTGGGTGGCGTCTCAATGCCGTCATAATTTTAAATTGCAGCATCAGTTAGAGTAACAATCGCAAATAATATAGTGTAATAATAATCGTTAATTAGCATAACTTAAATACGCTAAAACTATCACGTATTAATGATCACTAGATAATGAAATCAAAACTCTTCAAAGCACCCCAATGATGACTGTACATGTGCACTTAGCATGCCTACCATTGGCGAATGCACAAGGACCCCTACCCCCCCCGGGGGTTTACATGAAGGGATAAAAAAAATTTAATTAGATCATAATTAATATAGAATATGAAATATTATTTCTCATTTAAATGCATTAGACTCTTTTTACGGTAACTGCTGTAATGAATTTCTACCCCTATAACTTAGGGGTCAAGTGTCTATCTTAATTTTAAAAATAAAAAAGACTAAAATACTTTTTTAATATTTTAATCTTACTATAAAATTAACATTAAAACTCATAATTTTTAAACATTATGAAGAAATGAGCTTCCAAGGACCAACCTAGGCATTCTTTGCAAAATAAGGCACATTCTCTTAATGGACAAGTGAATATTTTGTGAATAATATCATTAAATATTTAATACAACATAATAAATTTTATAAATAATAATAATTTTTACTTTTTAATTATTATAAAAATGCTCCACATAAACTTTTTGACGATATAAGAAGTCATTAGTTGAACCAATAAATTATATAAAGTATCATCATTTATTTAATGTCCGATTCAATTATAATAATTATGATCACTTTTCAAGTGTTTTTATATTTCTATAACAAGACAACACTGATCTCTATAACAAGACAACATTGATCGCTTCTCTCTTATTTGTAATTTTAACGTGGCTCAATTCTCGGTTATATTCTCTTTTTTAAGAGTATTGTATTCTGTAACCAAAATTCAAAATCTGCTCTGAAACTTGTGTGCAAAATTGGTCACCTTAGTGGAGACTGACATGGTTCTCTATCTATATACGATCTCCCCGGACGTCCGTTTCAGGAGCAGGCACGATGCCCTTATCTGAAAGCCTAGTTCCAACAAGTAGAGAGGAGGACAATCCAAGTGGGGTATTCTGAGCTTTGCTTTTTCCACAAAAGTCGGTGCCTTTCCTGATGCTCTTACGCAATGAAATCAAACAAGATACAAGCAAGCAGTGACCAGACTCCATCTTCTCAAACCGAATTTATTCCATTATTTTGGCCCCCATTGATCATTTTAATTAATAGGATTTTCTTGCAATATATATATATATATTGATAGATTAATATTTTTCAAACAGTAAGGATTTCTAGCCTCCCTTTTCAATGTTGTCTTCTCAACAAATAAATAATAAGAGAGACATACAATAGTTTTTGAAGTATATGAATGCGTTTGGAGTATTGAGAAATAAGAAAAAAATATGATTTAATTAATGTTTTAGCTTTTTGATATGTAGTTATTAAATCATGATTTTAAGAGAAGAATATTGTCTTTTTTTATTTTTTCATCAACTTTTCGAATGGAGAATTTGTTCAAATAATTATTTTTATTTAATCCATCCGAACAATTTTATATTAAAATTTTTTAAAAATCATTAAAAAATTTTAGAATTTATAGAAAAATTATTAAGGTTTGTAAAGATATTATTGGGATTTGTAAAACTTTATTAGAATTTATAAAAATTTTTATGATATACAGGTATATATAAATTTATAAAGATTTTATAAAATACAAAGAAGACGAAATGTGTTACAAAATTTTAAAAAAATTTTAAAAAATTATCCACTTTTTTAACACACAAAACTCTCCCTATACAGAGATAAATGTGCATTACAATCAAAAGTCGAAACCAAAATTGGAGCAGCTGAAATTGAAATGCAGACCAAAAAAAAAAAGGGTGTTGGTCTTCCTTGTTCAGATGGCCGGTTAGAATGGAAAGGGGGATGCATACAAAAGCCGAACAAAGCGCACAATCTCACACTACGACTGGTTGGGAGGCCGCGAAGGCCGCAACAGACGATCTCTGAAAGTGAAAACCTTATCTCCGACGTATCCGTCCATCATTTACCAACTTCTACGCTCCATAATTAACCACCCAAGAATCAAATGCCCATCATGCCAAATCATTTGTGGGACCCTACCCCTTCCTACCCTTGTCCCCCGCGGCTGCTAGTCCACCTGTCATAGACCCCTCTATGCTTGACACGTGGTCTACATCACGTGATAATTTTAAATAATGGTGTATAATGTTACCCAAAATATATTAATCGTACATGGGAAGGAAGATGAAAAGGTAATATGCTTGCACTCTAATGCGAGACAATGAAAATTAAATATAATTTTTCAACAATGTTATAATATTATTAATATTTATACATATATTTTTGTATATAAAAGTGACTTAATTTTTAAAAAAGTAATATTAATGAAATTAAATGCACTTTGTGTTTGATTCAAATTTTAAATCATTATTTTTCGTACAAATTTAAACTCATTAGCTATTTTTAAGTAATGAATCCATTATTTTTAAAAGTTTTTTCCTGGTGAAAATGTAATGTAAGTACTATTATTCCGGGTCGTCCAATCTAGTATTAAAACTTTCGTGCCCCGGAACATGTGTGCGAAAACATGATTCATTTGGATATCAATAGTTTTTAGTCACCTTAAACATTAGATTTATAAATAAATAAATTTAGTGTTATAATCACTATGAAAGAAATTATAACAAAATTATGTTTGGATAATAATAATTTTTGATAACTATGAACATCAAATATAAAAATAAATAAATTTAGTCAAGGGCAGACACACCCAGGGGTTCACCTGAGCTGTAGCCGGAGTGGCCTATCAATTTTTTTTTTTTTTTCAACGTAATTTTTTTTTTAATTTTTAGATTTAACCCGGTCTAATTCTGTTTAGTCTAGTCTAAATTTTGTAACTCAATTCAGCCAACTCTATTTTAAACCATAAACTATTTTATAAAATTTATGTTAGTCTAGACGAATCCAAAATGTTGCTCCATATATATTGTTGATGTCCTCCATACTGTGTCAAAGTCAATGTCTATCTATTCACGTTAGGAAACTTGTCAATGGGGGTTTGGAAAATCCAACCTAAGGCACATTTGGTGTTCAACTCAAAAAAAAAAAAAAAAAAAAAAAAAAAAAAAAAAAAAAAAAGCACAAAATTTTATTATTTTTTATAAATAAAAATTATAAAATTTAAAATTTTTATTTACTACACCAAATGCAAGATAATAACTTTTATAAAATTATACAATTTTATAAAACTCCAAAAATATAATGTCTCACTGCACAAAGTACAGAATAATAATTTTTATAAAATTATATAATTTTATAAAATTCCAAAAACGTAATGTTCTCATGCTTCTACTTTTTCAACTTGTCCGCAGTCCCCAGCATTTGTACATAAGGTGGTGCGTTAATCTAAAAACTGTTCCTTAGAGTGCGCTTACGGTCAAAAATAAGGGAAAATAATAAAAAATATCATTTAAAAAAACTTTAAATATTTAGTGCACACGTTTTAAATTATTTTTTAAAAGAAAAATAGTGAAATATTTCTCATCTCAATGGATTGAATTTTGTTAGGATAGTTTCAAATTTTCAAAATTTGCTACCGAGTGGAATTTGTTGAAACAGATTTGCCTTCCTATCAGAACAATTTTTAGCAGAATTGGAAAGCAAGTAGAAATGACAAAGTGTCCAAATGATTTTTACAAATCCTTTGAAACAACTTGAGAAAAATTGATTACAGTAAGTGTCATTTAATAAATTGGGAGTCTATGGTGAGAATAGGAAAAAAAAATTTTACTATTTGATTAATGAAATTCCAGTTATCAACTTTTTTTAAGAAAATATTGAACTTTTTTCAAAATTTAAAAAGGTAAAAGTGTAAAAATGTAATAGAGATTTTTAGAAGTTTTCAAAATTTTTCAGCAAATTTTTTTGCACCACACAGGCCTCTAATATGTGGTGTGTTTAGAGTGATAAAAAGTAAGATAAACTGAGATAATTTATAAGTTCGCAATTCGTATAATAAGATAAAAAGTAAATAACTTTAAATGATTTTCAGAAATTTACAAAAAAAAATCAAACGGAGTCATAGGGTGAGTTTGGAGTTGTATACATATAAATATTAATATCTAATCTTTTATGAAAAAAGTAAAAATTTTAAATTTTATAATCTTATAATTCGTGTTTAGAGAAATTTATAAAATTTTATATTTTTTTAATGCCAAACAGTGCTATGGTTGTGTCTGGTAATAATTATAGTTTTGTTTAGTTTATTATAAATCTCTAAAAATTTTTAAAAGTTATTCATTTTTTATCTTATAATGTGAATTATAAACTCACGACGTATCTCATTTTATCTCACTTTTTATTTTATTTTGCGAATTACAAACACACTTTACCCTTTCTTATATCTATTTTTAAAGTTCTAAAACGTTGCGAGGGATTATTGGAAATATAATTCCTTTTAAAGTTTTAAAGTTTTATCTTTTATTTTATTTCCTTGAGTTTATTGTGTTTAAGCTTTTACGGTTATTTTGAACTAAGTCGAAACTTCATTTTGAATAAGTGCCCCTAAGAAGTTGAACTGTATTTAGGGTATGTTTGAAATGATAAAAAATAAGATAAAATGAGATAAAGTGAGATAAGTTATAAGTTTATAATTCGTGCAGTAAGATAAAAAGTAAATAATTTTTAAAATTTTTCAAAATTTTCACCGTTTTTTATTGCTCTAAATGAAATCTTAATCGATTCAACGTAATCTTTTAAGTTTTATAATTATAGGATGTCTTTTCACTATTTAAGATGTATAAAAACTTTTTCAATATCTTCTACTCTCTCTTTCTCTTTTCATATATGCGATCTGTTATCTTTGTTATCTAGGCAACAAAAACTAAAATTGTTCAAATTCTCTTAACAGACGTAATTTCGGAGTAGATTGGCTATGAACAATGTAAGTTAAATTTTGTAGGACAGGTGTCTCTTCATATCTCACAGGCTAATAAATATTATTTCGTTTAATATATATATATATATATCATTTATTAAGATTTATTCTATTTTATATATTAAAGATTTATTTTATATTATCCAAAATCTTTTATTTTATTCAAAAACTTGTAATAGTTTGTATGCACAAAATATATATATTCATATACATGCTCGAAACAATCGATGTATATGATTAGAAAGCAAAGAAAACGTTGTTGCAACATGAACTAGAAAACCAAGAATATTTTTTTCTTCTGCATATTATTGTTAAAGACTTTGCACTAAACTGAATTTCACCAAGCAACAAAGAAAAAAAGCGAAAAAGAAAAGGCAAAAATGTGGCGAATCATTCTCTTCTTATGTTCAATTGTGTGCCCCCACTAGTTAGTATGATTGTGTTAGGTGATAAAAATTGCGATGAAGTGAAACAAAGTGGGAATACGTAATGTGTAATTAAATAAAAAGTTAATAATTTTTAAAAATTTTTAATATTTTTTAACCAATCAAACGTATCATATGTGATTCCACGCATGTCTTCTGTTCAATACGCCAATTATATATACACACATATGTATTTAGAGAGAGAGAGAGTGTGTTTCTCTTGGTCAACCTAATAGGACAAACAGAGGTGAGGTTTTCCATATTTCAACAGTCTAGATTCGTTTCCCTCTTCATATTCCTTTCCTTTTATTAATAATAAACCCCCCCCCCCCCAACTCTTACCCTTCCAGAAGTTCTTCTTTATACTCCCTTTTTTTCCTTCTTCTTCCTCATTTATTTGGTCAAGACCCGTACATATATTTCAAGACTTCATAGGATCCTAATTCTAACATCGTTAATGGATTGCTCTTCAACAATGGTTGTTGACGATGTCTGCAACACAGGCCTCAGTCTCGGCTCAGGCTCCACTGATCAGAGGCCTCAGAATCATTTTCAATCTCATCATCATCAACATAAGAAGAAATTGCTCTCTCTGAAATTGGATCACGTGTTCCCATCTCTAACGTTGGGATTAACATCATCCGAGGAGAAGAACCAACCCTCGATGAATCGACAGGCGTCTTCGCATAGCGCGGTTTCATCATACTCCAACTCTAGCATGGTGAAAAGGGAGAGAGACCAGCTGAGTGAGGAAGAGGTTGAGGTTGAGAAAGTTTCTTCCAAGGTAAATGATGATCATGACGAAGAGGGCAGCGCGAGGAAGAAACTCAGACTTTCCAAACAACAGTCTGTCGTCTTAGAAGACAGCTTCAAAGAACACAGCACTCTCAATCCTGTACATAAATACAGTTAACATTTAATTTTCTGTATAAATGATGATCTTGATTAATTTATCTCACATGGGTATTCAATCTTTTCATATTTCATGTAAGAATTGTACTTGGAAAATTGATAGATCTGTCTAATTTTTTTTTTTTTTTTTTAATTGAATTTCTCACAGAAGCAAAAACAGGCCTTGGCAAAGCAGCTGAATCTAAGGCCAAGACAAGTGGAAGTTTGGTTTCAGAATAGGAGAGCCAGGTAGCCCTACTAAGGATATAATAATATCATTGAATATGTTCGATGCTAAATTCTTAATTAATTAATAGAAATTAGTTCTCAGTTCTCAAATATTGAATTTTTTATCTTCTTCTTTAACAGGACTAAGCTGAAGCAAACCGAGATAGAGTGCGAGTTGTTGAAGAAATGTTGTGAAACTCTCACAGATGAGAACAAGAGGTTGCAGAAGGAGCTTCAAGAGCTGAAAGCCTTAAAGGTAACGGCTCCGATTTATATGCAATTTCCGGCACCGACTCTCACCATGTGCCCTTCTTGTGAGAGGATCGGTGGCGGTGGCACTGAGAACTCTTCGAGGAATCCTTTCTCGATCGACGCTAAGCCTCACTTCTATAATCCCTTCACCCGCCCTTCAGCAGCTTGCTAGACAACTAACAAGGACCTAGCCTTATATATGCATATGTATATATATATATATGTATCCTCCCATATAACTAGTGATCAAGTTATTTATGATCATCGAAATTAATTTGTACGTATAAATAGCTATCTACTTTTTCTCTATTGTACGTATTTTTGTACATTTTTAAGGATAGTCTATCTAAGGATTCTTTTCCTTTTTAATTAAATCTCAGTTTTTTAGTGATTTTGATTTACAAAATTTGGGACTTTGGTTTTGGTCATAGGATTAGATCAGTGACAAGCTAGAAGGAAAAAGAAAATGGGAAATTAATGATTATATATTGGTGGATGGATCAATTGGAGATCATGATATTACATATTAAGGCTTCAATTAAGTTTGATTGGACTGTATAAGTTGTGTTGTTGCATGAATTCTATGTGTTTGAGACAAAAGCATGCATTGGGAGGGAGGATGGTGTGCTTCAGTGAAATTAGCCCTCCTTATATTCGTCATAAACATGAACCACTAGGTGACCCGTAGGAATTCCAAGATTTTGTCACAGTACATCCAACACAAAATTAATTAGAAATTGTTGATCATTTATATTATTAACATCTTTATTGTTTATATTATATTATACTCTTAACACGTTTTCTCTCGAATAGTTAGATTAATTTTTATTTTTGATAATTTTTTTATAAAATCAAATGCGTGCAATAATTGACTATTAAAAAACGGTAGTATTTAAATTCAGAAATTTTAATTTTAATTTTTGATAATTTTTTTATAAAATCAAATGCGTGCAATAATTGACTGTTAAAAAATGGTAGTATTTAAATTCAGAAAATTTACCTTCTTAACTACCATGTTAAGGTATATCAAAATCAAAATAAATTGACAATGAATATAGAGGTTGCGCTGAATATACCGAACTGGAAGAATTGATTTTGCTAACGGGAGATAAATCGCAACAGCAATGTGCAGAGAACCTATGGTAGTTGCGTGGTTTGGTAAAGTTAAAACTGGTTGAAGTGATTTCCATATACTTGACAAGTTTATTTTTACATTTTGGTGTAGTGGTCACAACGATGCAGCATTGTACAAGTAGTAGTACTAGAAGATAAACCATTACCATCTTGCTGTTACTATCGTTGGTTATATGTACGTACATATGTGATAAGTGTGTTTACTTTATAAGTTCCAAAATCATACGCGGTAGTGTACAATCCCAATCCGATGACCGCTCTTAGAATTTCCTCTCACGGGAACGATGGAAACAGATAATAACATTTAAGGCTGTGTCTAGAGCGATGAAAATACTGGATAATTTTTTTTAAAATATTGAAATTTTTTAAAACTCTTTAATGTATTTAGTTATTTTGTATTTCATAAAATTTCTATAAATTTATATATATTCACATATCTTAACAAATTTTACAAATCTCAATAAATTTTTTACAAACTCCAATAACACTTTTATATACCCTTGTGAACTTTTCTACAAATCTTAAAAATTTTTCTAACAACTTTTAAAATGTTCTAATATAAATCCGTTAAAACGGATTCAAAAATTCATTTGAATAGATTTAAAATCTAATGTTCTAATACAAAAATTAAAAAGTTTCTGTCGAAATTCGTTGGAATGGACAAAAATCCATTACAATGACACTATTTATTTCTGAAAAATGTGATTTAGTAGTTAAGCACCAAACACAAAAAAATAACCCAAATCATACTTTATTTCATTTTTCAACAGTCCAAACACTCCCTAAACCAACAAAATGACTCACAATGTAACTAGAAACATTTAAAATACTGGGGGATATATATACTAAATGTAAGCATACATGTGATACATGTATGTGTGTTATAATTATCTTTTTACATAATAATTAATTAAATATATGAAAGTAAAAGAACACTAGCATTATAGCAAAATTACATATTTAAGAAATAATTTAAAAAAATTTACTTAAATGTACAGTGTTTTTGAAATGGTAGGTTGTTAGAAAAGTGTTAAAAGAAAGAAAAAAAAAAATTTGACCAACTACTCGTAATATTTAATTCCTTATTAAACTAATGATATTAATAAAAAATAAGAAACATTTATATTGCACTTCATTCACCCCATCTTTAGTATTATACATTCCACTTCTTCGATGGTTGCACATTCATTTTATCTATTCTTAATTTTAAGATTTAAAGTGTTATCAAATATGAACTAAAATACTCTAATATTACTTTGTCACATCTGAAATTTTATCTAAAAAGATTAATTAATTAAATAAAATAATTAATAACTCATCTTATATATTCAAAGTAACCCTCCCACTTATGTGATATGAGATCGAGTGAGGCTGGTAGCTCAAGTGACAAAAGTTATATTTCATTTGCTCATTGATCAGATTCGATCCCGAACATTTTTCCTTTTCGTATTTACCTTTCAAAGAAAAAAAAAAAAGAGATATGGGATCACGTTAAATTTTGGTGGTGATCTGACAGCAAATATGTATACAGTAAAATTTTGATAATAAAAATTAAACAATCTTCATACCGCGTAAACTTGATCATTCTTTAAATTAAAAGTCACACAAAGGATGACAACGACAGAACAATTGATTGTCAGAATAAAGAGCAATAAAGGAAAAACTTTGAACTATATTTCATATCTTGAAAGAGAGTAAAACGAGCAATTTGCGGACCTGGTAATAAACTATACAAGACACGTAATTATCTAAATAAGGTAAGAAAATATTCTAAGCTATATATCGAAATGAAATTAATATACTATATCTAGAGAAGGTAATAAAATTATGTACAGAATATTATTCTAACTTTGATCGTGTCCCTTTTTTTCCTTCATCTTTTCCTGCTCATGGTTTTGATTATTCATTCCACAACCCAAGCAATCGCAGCTAGCATATATATATACATATATATATTTTTATATGTTAAGCTATTCCTAATATATATTTTTTGGCCTCCATCACAAATAGAACGTAATTAATTACAATGAATTTTAATATGAATATACTTAAAATTAATGGTTCCGAGGCACGCAACTATAATCCTTCTGCACTACAAGACTCTGCTACGCGTTAGCAGTATAGGACTCCAGATCATGGACCCCCACAACTTTCACATTACCACTCCAGAAGATAAGATGGACTTTCAATCAACATCCTTGCTAGTAACCGCCACACGTAGTCATTAATCATAAAACAACAGACATCGTTGTTTCGATCATACATATAATCTTCAACCTTAACGTCGTCATCCATCGGCCACGTTAACAATGCGTTGTCCTATGCGTCGGCTGCTGCACGCTTAAACATATATAAGGTGTATATAAGGGGAGATAAAATAAAATAAGTTATGAATTTGTAATTTATACAGTAAAATAAAAAATAAATAATTTTTAAAAATTTTTATTTTTTTTTAATTTTTTAACACACCAACGGTGCCATAATTTAATTACCATAACAATTTCATTTACATACAATTCATTAATTATTCCACAATCTAATGGTTCTATTTCCAAATATCTGGGTTTTTGCATGGTTGGCCAATATGTTCCATGCCTAACCCACATACTATATAATATTTTAAGGACACGGTCTCAAACTGGCCATAGTTCTGGCATTCAACTGCAATTAATTTTACTTCTGATTTAAAAATAATAATAATTATAATTATAATTTAAAAAGGCCTCAGGTTGGTCACTCTTAATTTATTCTAAATAATATCACTACCAACGTTTTATCCACTAGATATACATTTGTGTGTATAATTAATCTCTCTTATTCACCATCCCTTTCTCCCTCGTTTTTTCTCTCTCTCTCACCTGCTCTCTCTCTCCTCATAGGTTGTATTTAAAGACCAATCAAAATTTTAAAATTCAAAAATTTTTATTTGTCAAGTCCTTCTCATGTACCATCTCTTGCTCTCTAGGGCTCAAAAATAATACTAATTAGAAGCCGTTTGGAGGTAGAAAAAAAGTGAAACTTTTGATAGTTTTTTATATTTTTTTGTGGGTTAAAATTTTTGGTTTATTTAATGAATAAAAGTGTAATTTTTAGTAATTTTTTTGTAACTTTTTAGTGTTTAATAAAATTATTACTGTAGTAGAGTAGAAAAATGGTAACTTTTGAGTATTTGGTAAAATTTTTTACTGTAATAGAGTAGAAAAGTAAAAAAAGTGGGGCCCAGACAGAGCAGAAAGTGAGAAAAATTATGGTTTACCAAACACTCAAATTATTATAGAAGTGTCAACTTTTGATTTTTTTTTTTTTTTGTTTCTTGAGCCTCCAAATATTAATAATGATATAAAAGCCATCAGTGTAAGAAAAATGATAAAAGGAAAAGCAACACATAAATATTTTAAATTTATGTTTAATATTAAATAAGTGTGCGAATTTTCTATTAAATTATTTTTATATTTTTAATAATCTAAAAAAATTATGCTTCATGTATGCTATGTGTAGAATACTAATGTTATTTTATTGGTATAAGTTAATTTGGACCTATAATCCTAGATGACCTTTAGGCTATGTTTGGTACGTAAGAATGAAATAAAATGGAATAAAATAAAAAGTAAGAATGAAAAAATAGTAAGAATGGAATGGAATGCTCATTCCATTCATTTATTTGGTTGTTAACATGAAAATAATGGGAATGAAATAGACATTTAAATTTTCATAATTTGCTTACATATTTTAA
>JAVXUM010000037.1:6419561-6432201 GCA_035590655.1 Pouteria glomerata
TTAATAGAGGACATGGCTCTAGATAGATTTTCTTGGCGTCGTCAAATCCATATAGCCAACCCCACCTAGTGGGAAGATGCTTAGTTTGGTTTGGTTTGATTTGGTATAGTTTCCCAAAGCTGGCTACATTATCTAAAGAGGATAGTTTTATTTCCAAAAACTGGACAATCTGCAGAGTGGAGACAGAAGTTTAAAGTCATTAAGAGAGCAGACACATTGGAAGGAGAAGCAATCAGCAAAGGCACTTTTCCATTTCGATAATATCACAATGTATTACATTTTCCTTCCTCATCATAACTTAACTTATAGATTAGGAAAGGTAATAAAAATTTGATACGCCCCATATCAAATCAATTGGGTTGAGATGCCTTCCAAATAATAGAGTATTGGATCAGGTAGGATGAAGTGAGGAGGATGATAAGCACATACCAGACAAAATAAATTATCCAATTGCTCTAGTTGTCAGATATTTACAAGGAGAAGAATCAAGTAGGAGGAGATACATCACCTTTATTTACCTTTGCAGGAAAAACAAGTTTGGATGTCATTTCGATAACATCTCAATTATACGAGGGCAGAATATAATCATTCATCTCTTTGTCTTTCATCCAATGACAAGCAATTTAAGCTAGACATTTTAGCCATTTGTAGTTGAAATCAACAAAGAGATTCTAGGGAGACCAATTTTCACATCACTTCGTTAGCACCTATCCATCGTGGATTGTTTATACATTTAACAAATATTTATGAAAACTACAATGTGCTTGTGTAGCTATTGAAGCATCTCTCAAAAACTATAATGATTCAACCATGAACAAGGAATAAAGAATAACTCACACTATTAATTTTCCATGACATGAATATTCGTAGTGTAATTGTGACATATTTCATATGGCAGATGAATATACACAAGAGTCATGATTTGTAGGATACCAATTTAATCTCCTTGTCATCAAACCTACAACCAATTAATTGTTTGCATGGTGTAGGTTTAAACTAGAATCAACGAAGCACGAACACTTTTACATGGGTGTTCTATCTGAGATTCGTATCAAATAAGCCAAGTGGCACATGCAATTATTTTATTATTTTCTCATCATTGTATGACTAAGACAAACCTAAATTTGAGAATCTGAAACCCCATAAAAATGAGATAAAATTCCTCTATTATATTTTGTTATGTTTTATATATTAAATTATGTATTGAATTAGTATTGTATTAGATGTTATGCTTATATGTATAGCAAATAAAAATGTATAAAAAATAAATATTTTATTGTATTTCCATCATGTCCATACATATTTTATTATGTTTTTTATATTGAATTATATATTATATTAGTTTCGTTATAGATGTTATATTTATATGTATAGCTAATAAAAACATACAAAAAATATATCTTTTGTCATATTAATTCCCATGGTGTCTTTATAATCATTTTTCAAAAATGCCACAATGGTACTCGTAGAGTGTTTGTATCTTGTATCCATATATGCTTCATAGTTTGGAATGTTAAATCCATCAAATTTCAAGAAGATGAAAAAAAAAATTACAAAATATGCTTCACAGGAATAATAAATTGTTCTAGTAACTTTCTTTTTAAGTTTCAAGAGGCCAATATTACAAGTTAACAAAACAAAACACATTCATCTAGAGAATTGCACGTAGAAAGCAATTAACATAAAAATAAAATTAAATAATGCAACCACATAGGACTAAAGACTAGAATCTACCAACAACTGATGACTAACTTGCTTTTGACACAATTGACACTGAGAATTTTGATATATATATATAAGCACATATATAAAAGAATGCAAGAACAAATAAACTAGGAAGCATAAACTGAGCAAGCATGTGTCAATTCCCAGTCAATATCCCCACGGACAAAACAAATCCAGATCCAGATCTGCTTTATAGGAAGAGCAGTTTCTGTGGTGTGTACCAGTGTGCATATCCAGGTAGAGGTTTGAATACCAAAGTATGCATGTAATTTCAGGCATCTTCCCAGCATTTGAGGCATTTTCTCATTTCTCAAGGAATAATTTTTGAAGAATGAAAATAACAAAAAAAAAAGGAAGGGTAATAGCAATAAATAATTGTACCATTAAAGTTAGCACTCATGTAAGAAACACATAAAAATCACATTACCATTTGCACTGATCTTAATATTAATCGATAATGATTATAACTACGTTTGGTTAGAGTAACAATTAATAATGATTGTAACTGCATTTGTTGGGAGTATCATATGTTTGGAGTGAGGATTTGGCTAGGGAAAATAAAATATTGAATGTAAAGTTAAAAAAAAAAAAGAACGAAAAAAATATAAAATCTCAAGGGTATGTTCTTATTTGAACGAATCCAAAAATGTTATAATTATTCATCAAAAAATAATTTTCTAATTTGATTATTTTTTATTTCTTAAATCCAATTTCGTTTTTCTTACAATTTTTTTATCACAAACCAAACCAAACCAAATTTTATTAGGTTCAAACCAAACAACATTATAAATTTTGAATCTCATTCCTCCATAAATCCTTGATCGTAAAGTCCCATGTAAAAATAGGAAAAGCAAAGGCGAGAACTATTTTTATTTATTAGAAAACAGAAAAACAAAACTATTTAGCAACAAAAATAAAATAAATATAAAAATAAAAAAGAAGAGAAGAAAAGCTAAGAAATTTAAAATGGTAAATACCATAAAGAAAGAAGCAAATAGGGCAACAATCCTGACACAGCTGTACGGCAACATGGGGTAGCACTGAAATGAACAGCATCCTATGTTCTTCATTTTCCAAGGGCTAACTCGCCATAGATTGATGAGAACTAATTGTTTTTCCTCTCAATAGGAAAGACAAATTTGATACTGTCCACCAGTCCATCTCAAGACATATAACTTCCGTGATAAATATAGATGCAGATAGGTAGATACATGCATAATCTCTATCTAAATCTATACAGACACGTGCACATGTATAAAGAATGATTTTTGGGTCAGGAATACCGCAGAATTGATAAAGGCTAAACTTGATTAATTAGAGAGCACCAAATGTTTCATCATTGTTTTACATACATATAATAAAGATGGTTCAGCTTCTTCCCAATGTTGTGTGTCACTTTATTACAGTCTTCGGCATCCAAATCAGGTCTTTTCACTACACACTCGTGAATCGCAATTAGGGTTTTTGCCAATGCTGATATATATATAATCATTATATAGATATTGGTCAAAGTTTTCTTCACTAGAAACGGGACATTATTGAGAATAAAAATATATAAACATAGATATTGGGCAGGCATTCAGGTGTTACGAACTCGCATATGGAGTTTCTACTGTTCAGCTATGTTATTTATTTACTTGTTCATTAGCCATATCAATGGAAACCCAACAAAACCGAACTCTGCAACGATCCAATTTGGGAAATGCAGAATTTTTCAGAGATTAAATTGGTTGGAGAGAGAGTACCGGAGGTCAAGATCCGAACTGGGCCATTATTAAGCATGGTTAGTTGTGTTTCAATCCTTCGCATGAATTCCATAGCCTCCTGTAATGGCCTTGTAAGTTCCTCTCGATACTTAACCAGCATGTCGTAATAAGCCTCCTGTAGATTTATTAGCATTTTTTACACTATTTTTGGTTGAAGAGAAAATAAAATAGAAGGAGAAAAGACTCAGAACGTTTCGGGAAAGAAAAAGAGAAAAAAAATGGGGGCAGAAGATGAAAAAAACTCCTTCAATCAATAGTCACCATGAACTGATCGAGTTCTGGGTCTTTGGAAGCATCTCTGCAAGAAGCTGAAGCTCGCTGCCTAGTCTCAAACTCTTGACGGACCGCCGTGAGCCGTGCCACCACTTCCGGAGGAGCTCCGACCTAAATTAAACACCCACAAACAACCATATATATATATATATATAGAGAGAGAGAGAGAGAGAGAGAGAGAGAGAGAGAGAGCCAGTTCTTTAAAATGGAAAGTCTTTATGGGTTTACTTATATTACCTTTTGACAATCCATGTAAGCTTCCAAAAGGTTGGAGTAGTGAGGGTGAGCGAGGATCTTGGCTTTGATGGCTTCAACATCGTTCGAACCATCTTGTTGATGGTGAACTGTTTGGTGCCCTCTAATTATAGAAGGGTAGTGAAATTGCTGACCATGTTGAGAAGTGCCCGCCTCAGTCTTCACAATTGGGTGCGTTTGGGATTCAGAATGATAACACTCACCCAATTGAAGATGAAAGGTGTTTATAGGCATCTGGGTCTGCGGGTGATGATTACTCAAGCTGGACCCACTACTAGTTCTTCCATAAACAGAACCACCACCGCCGCCGCCAGCTGGAAGAACTTGACCACCGTACAAGAAACTCCGAGCTGTGTTCTCGCTCAGATGACTATAATCTTCCATTTGTCAACAAACCGGGATCAGTAATGGCACAGCCAAGACAACAACCCTAAAGCAAGACCTCGCCAAATGGAGGAAGAAAAATAGGAAACCCTAAAAGAGAGGACACAACTACTCATCAACTGCTCAAAGAATTACGAAGAAACCCAGAAACCAAAACCAGGTTTAATTGATAATTTTATAAGTACAAGAATTTTCCTTCTGAAAAGCAAAATTTCAATAGCTGGGTTCGAGAGAGGTTAGCTGTGTAGTTGCACGAGGCATCGACATGTTCAAGGGTGAAGAAGTACGATGAGATATGATCAGATGAACATAGGCGGGGTCGAAGCTGATGGAGGCAGAAGGGGTGGCTAGGCCGGAACCGGCGACGGCTCCGTCGTGGTTTTTGAGGTACGTGACAAGATGTTATTTGTTGAAGAATAAAGAAATATTAAGGAAATTATATAAAAGAAAAGAGGACCCAGAAGATAAGGGTGAGTGACGAGCCTACTTCCTCCAGTTAGATTTTCCTCTCTTTCTTTTAGTTTTCTTTCTTTTTTTCTCTCTCTTTTTTTCCTCTTTTTTTTTTTTTTTTTCCTTCACGGGGATTTGGATTTTTCACGGTTGGAAACTGTTTGATTTATTTATTTAAAAAATTGTCTCGATCCATTTTGCAATAAACATGTAGGCCCGTTTGGGCCAACACAAATTTTTAAAAAATAATAAAAAATTTTAAAAATTATTTATTTTTATTTTACTGCATAAATTATAAACTCATAATTTATTTCATTTTATCTCATATTTTATCACTCTAAACACACCTTTAGTAAAAGAATCCGTAATTGGAATCAAATTATACATTTTAGATACGTTTGGAGTGGCAAAAAAATTGAAAAATGTGATTTAAAAAATTTTTTGACGTTTGACGTGAAGTTAACAAATTGCGTTTTTCAGAGATGAATAGTAAAACATTTTGGTCCTGTTTGATAACATTTCCATTTTCTATTTTTCTATTTTCATTTTCAAAATTTTAAAAATTTGCAACAAAAACATATTTGTTACAATCTGTTTACGTTTTTTTGTTTTCAAAAAAATAAAAACGACAACGAAAAAATGAAAATAGAAAAATTGTATTTTCACTCTATTTTCTTTTTCTGTTGTAAATATTTTGGTCTCTATTTAAATATTATCCATTTTAATATAACATAATATAGTATAATTATATTATATTATATTATAAATAATATATAATATAATATTATATGTTATATATTATTATATTATATTTTTATATGTTATATATTATTATATTGTATTTATATATTATATTATTTTATATTGTACTATCAAAACGACAGCGTTATCAAACAGTTCCTTTGACTTTTATGTTAACTTTTTGGAAAGAAAAACCATTCGAACGGTCTTTCAGTTCCGTCAGAACAATTTTGTATTCATTTTTTTATTTTTGCATCAGCTTTTAGTGAAAAATTGTTCAAGCGATTTTTTAGTTCCGTCAAAACAGTTTTGTTTCAAAATTTATTAAAGATAGTTAACAAGTTTTTTTTGAAATTTGTAAAAAATATTATTGAAATTTGTAAAATGTTATTGGGGTTCGTAAAAAATTTATAAGAATTTATAAAAATTTATTGAAATATATAGATATATATAAATTTATAAAATTTTTATGAAATAAGAAGAGCACAAAATATATTAGAGAATTTTAAAAACTTTGATAAATTTTGAGAGATCTTTACCATTTTTCCGTATTTCTCATTCCTGTAAATAGGGTCTTCATTTATAATATTGTTAATTACGACTTTTTGGGAAATTTCATACACAATAATACTCTGATCATAATTTATGCTGGGCATGCTGAAATAAGTGGTTAAATTTTTAAAATTTTTTTAAAATTTCTAACATATTTTATTCTATTCATACTTTCATAAAATTTTTATAAATTTATAAATATTTAGATATTCTAATAAATTTTTACAAATCTCAATAAATATTTTACAAATTTAAGTAATATTTTCATAAATTCTAATAATTTTTTTTATAAATTTTAAAATTTTTTTAATAATTTTCAAAAAATTTTGATATAATATTATTCAAACCAATTTAAAAAAAATTTCAAACAGATTCTCGTTTTAAAAAGTTAACACAAGAATACAAAAAAAAAAAATACTATTCATCACTGAAAATGTAATTTGGTGACTTCAAGCTAAATGTTAAAAAATTACTTATGTTATATTTTTTATTATGTTTTATTTTTTTCGCTCTAAATACATCTTAAATAATAAACAAATTAATCTTACCGTACAAAAACATAGGCGAGTTAAAATTAATATTAAAAATAGGGAACATATCTTAATAGCATTTACAAATACTTTTGTACACAAATTCTTTAAAAGATTTCAAAAATTGTGATTCTCTGCTTTACAGTTTCCTTAAATTATTCTTACTGCGTTTAAATATTTATTCTCAAATGTTTTTTTATTATTGAAATAAAAAAATTATAAAAAATATTATTTACTAAAGTAATAAAGACAAATTATATTTGGTACTAAAAACAATTAGGTGTTTATAGGGAATCTTATGCAGTCAAAAAAAATATTATTCTTGTTTTTGCTTCTCTCAAATAAGGGGTTTTCTTGTATAAATTCTCCAAAATATTTTTAAAAATACTAAGTCTCTCATTTAAAATTTTCCTAAATTATTTTGTACTACATTTAAATATTTATTTAATAAAGTAAGAACGATAAATTATATTTGATAATTTAAAAAAAAAAATTAGGCAACAAATACAGTAACTACCCATGGATGAGGAATCGGACAGCTTGCTCTCAAAATAGACTTAAATAACGACTTTAGTTAAGGAACCTACAAATTATTTTACACATAAATTTTGTAAATTAATTTTATATATAAATATTATTTTTATAATAATTCATTGGTGATAGTTAGCGACCACCTGACAATAATTGAATGTAGGTGATGACTAACGGTGGAAGTGGCGGGTGTAAACTAATGGTTATGAAATAAAATGAAAATTTAAAGAAAATAAAATTTTTATGTTTTTATAATATTTAAAAAAATGAAAATAATTTTTATTTTTTTAGAAACTAAAAATTAAAAATAAATTTAACAGATAAGTTTTCGTGATTAATTTTTAAAAAAATAAAAATAAAAATTTTATCAACGGAGGCCTAAATTGTGAAAAAAATTTGCTTTAATTAGATCGCTATTTGTGTGTCAAACTATTGAAAACTTACTCTCCAAATTTGAAGAGTACTGCAGTTACGTTATTTAGATTTATATAAATATAATTTTTTTATATAACCGATTCGAGCGACCCTTTTGAGAATGGGGAATTAGTTGAGAACAATAATTTTGGGTTAGACCTGTAATTTTTTTATTATATTGCAATGTTTCAATTTTTTTCTTCACCGGCTTTGCTTTTGTATGTAATTTGAAAAAAAAAATTCAATGTTATTCCTTTTACTTTCTCTATAATCTTTCCTAACTCAATTTGTTGCCGTATCTTATTTGTGTGATTATACTTTATTGTTCACTAGTACATTACATTTTTACTTAGAATATTTTGTTACGGTTTACATTAAGAACGATGTTGAGTTTAGATTGAAGTAAAATTGCATGCTTGCATAATATGTTTAAAATGGTAAGTAGTCCTTCAGGGTAGTCGAGTTGGTCGTGACAAAGAACTCCGCTAGTCTTGGTCATGAGTTTAATTCTCTCTCCATTGTGGGAACTACCCTTAACCTTCTCGGTTGAGCCGGTCAGCTGGGACTTGCTTAAACTGATTTACCTCCCTGTGGTTCTTTGCCGGATAGGGCCACATGGACAAGTTTCACCTAAAACGCACTATCGAGTAACGGTTGCGAGTTTTCTTGCTTAACAGAAAATGGTAAGTAAAAAATCAAAAAATTTGTGATTGAGTGAATCATATGTTTGGTAAAGAACATTTGTAAATAAGTGATTTGTTAACTTGAGAAATAACATAAATTAATTTGTTATAACAAAAAAATATCCCAATTCTTAGTACTTGTATAATGTATAGTTAAGTTGGTGTTAATTTGAAATTGTGTCACATTATTCAGGTCATTATATTAGGTGAATATTTATAAATTTCTTGTGAGTTTTGAGCTTATAGCATTTTTTATGAGAGTTTTACCATTATTCCTTTGAATTAATTATTTTTATTCTTCTTAATAGCTCCCACATATTATATCGTTTTAGTGTCAAATATCAATGAGTGCGTGAGTGGGACAATAGCTATGATTCGGGGTATGTCAGAGAGAGAGAGAATAAGAAAAAAAAAAAATTTTTTCATTTTAAACTCGAATTGAATAGTTGATCTTTAACTCATATAAGATGCCTTACTCTTATTGTAGTGGGAGGAGGAGAAGTTCAACTGACTTGCTCGAAAATAAAAGGTAAAAGTGGAGAAGGAATGAAAAACAAAAGAAAAAAAAAATTATGGGACAATTTAGTTTATTGAAATTCATTGTCTATATAATCCCATGAAAAGAAATAGATAACAAAATTCAATTAAAAAAATAAAAAATAACACAAGAAAAAAGACAAAATGTAAAAATAACAAAGATCATAAGATGGAAATTGTGAATCAATGGTGTGTGCTTGAAAGTTAAATTGATGGGAACGAAGAAGTAACTTGCCTCCAGATGATAATGGAAAATTTGGTTTAATGCTTTACATACCAGTGAAAGAATTTGTAATTGCCGGATTCCTCTTATTTCTAAGGTAACCTTTGTAAGTTTAAATTTTAGTAATTTACACCTTGAGTCTGTTATATTAGTTAGTGAGTTTGCACTTTATGGGGGTGTTTGGGGCTTAAAAAATACTGAAAAATTTTCAAAAATTTTAAAATTTTTTATTACTTTTTACACATTTACACCTATTATAATTTTAGAAAAAATTGCATAACTCGAGTTCGATTAATAGAATAGCTGTAATTTTTTTTTTTAATGTGACCACCGTTATCTTAGCTACCAAATAAGACCCATGTTAATTTTTTTTTGAAGAAATTTGAAAACCATTCCGATAGATTTCTCAGCTTTTTGTCAATATCTTTTACTATTCATCTCTGAAAAACGTAATTTGTCACCAAACACTCAAATATCACTCAAACCATATTTTTCATTATTTTTTTTTTTTTCGTTGCTCCAAATACCCCTATATAGGTGATGCAGTTTCGAATCGGGTGATTTAAAATTAGATGTGTGATTAAGGAACAGTCACTTGTCTTTGGGTTTATGCATTAATTATTCGATTGGTTAAAAATTACAATAAATCAGGAAGGTTTCAAGTCATCCAAAAAAAATTTAGTAACTTTTGATATTTTTTATTAAAATTTAATGAGTTGTAATTTTTAGTGCATTTGGTAAAACAAGTAACAATTTTTAGCAACTTTTAAGTGTTCAGTAAGATTTTTAACAATTTTTAATAATTTTTAAGTAAAAAAATTATTATATCTGAATGAAAAAGTAATAAAAATAATAATTTATTGAATAATTAAAAAATAAAAATTAATAATTTTTATTAAAATTATACCGTTAAATGTCTTCCAAGCGCATATGTTTGTCTAAATTTTGATACTGGGTCTGCGTATTAACCATCTTTCTCGTTCAAGTGATTTGACTGTGAAATGTCGGAGTCTCTTTTACAGGGCTTTTGTTTTTAAGTAGCTTTTAGAGATATAATTTTTATTAGTTTAAGTTAAAAATTATTAATTGTAATTTTTGATATGTTTATTGAAATAAGTTATAATTTTTATATGTTCGATAAAATTTTTGGTTATTTGTAGTAATTTTTAACAATTTTTAAGAATTTAGTAAAATTTTTTATAATTTTTAATAACTTTTAGCAATTTTTGTATATTTAACAAAATTTTTAACAATTTTTAAGCAAAATAAATTATTATAATAAAGCAAAAAAATAATAAAAATTAATATTTTATAAAACACTAACTTTATAACTTTTAATAAATTTTTACACATTTTTACGCCACCGAACGAAGCCTTGGTGTTAATTGTCCTCTATTTTGGAGAGATATAGTCGTGTTTATTAATCAGGCATAGATTAAGAAAGGTAATTGGCAGCTCAAACTGTCCGTCATTAGCTTTTTGATATTTTTTAAAATATTAAACTATTCCTTTTAGATTTTATATTTTTTTTAAATATTGAATGGTAAAATTATTAAATTAACAAAAAATTAAAAAATTAGTTAGCAAAAAGTTAACTTTTTTCTCTTACCAAATACATACTAGTCAATTACTAAAAAATTATTTTTTTTTTTATTTCTCAAACCAAGTCTCATGTACACAAGGGATTGGACATGAAATATGTTATTTTTAATTAAGCTAATTTTAGTTCTATATTTGTTCTATAGTATTAAAATTTAGGACTGACTTTTATCTCTCAAAATAGGAAGTGAGTATCCGTTTGGCAAACTAGCAAAAAAAAAAAAGTGTAAAAAAGTACAAAAGTTGGCACTTTTCTGCTCTGCTACAGTACCAAACACCCAAAACTTTACACTTTTCTGCTCTGCTACAGTATAGTGGGTCCCACATGTTCCCCAAAATTACAAAAAAATGCTCTGCTACAGTAAAAAACCTTCACCAAACAACCAAAAATTACACTTTTTTTCTAAAATACCAAAAGTTGCACTTTTTTTCTAAGTTGCCAAACGGGCTCTTAATCTATTTTTAGAAACGAGTTAACCTTTAAGTCAAAAGAATTTTAAAAATAAATAAGTCAAAAATAGACTAACCAATTTATGATATATTTCTATCTAAGATATGGCCATTTGAATCTACAATATATTATTATTAAGAGATTTACGATCTCAAGCAAATCACACGCGTTCATATGACTGATAATATCAACATTATTTCAAATGTCCTATTTCACTATTTAATCCTAATTATAAAATTTTATCAAGCTCATGTTATAATTTTATCAATTATAATTTTTTTAATCACAATTTGCACTTTTAGTTGTCTAATATAAAAGTTTAATTAGGAAAGTAAACACAAGATTGACAGTTACTAAATTGGGAATATTAATTTTGTGTCATTCACCGTTGAATTAACTATTAAAATAGTGCCTTATTTCCTCATCAAACCATGTTTTAATCAAATATTTTATCTTCAAGTTTTACAAGAGTAGTTTCCTCATCAAACCATGTTTTAATCAAATATTTTATCTTCAAGTTTTACAAGAGTAGTTTCCTTTTAAATAGGCTACTGATAAATGAGATAGGGTTAGGTTAGAAAATAATAAAGTCCAATCTATTTATATATATATATATATTTTCAAAAACTAGCGTTCTCCTTTTTAGATAAAGAAGTGTTTGGAGAACAAAAGTTTTAGTAAGTTTTGATAATTTTTTGTTAAAAATTATTAGTGATAATTTTTGATATATTTGTAAAAAAATTGTAATTATTGACAACTTTGAGTAACTTTTTAGGTGTTTGGTAAAATTGTTACTGTAGCAGAGTAGAAAAGTGATAACTTTTAGGTGTTTGATAAGGTTTTTTTATTGTAGCATAGCAAAAAAGTATAAAAAAGTGAAACCCACTGTCATATCAAATTATTGTAGTAGAGCAAAAAAATAGTAAAAATTAGTAGTTTACCAAACATCTAATTATTGTAACAGTGACAATTTTTAGTAATTTTTTACTAAAAATTGACCGACCAAACACAATCAAAATAAACCGTTTTTAGATTTATTTTTTTAAACTAGCAATTTATTTCCCAAATTAATCCTTTCTTTGCCTAATTAAAAAATATATGTGGAGGAGGGAGTCAGATTGGGTTGACCCGACCCACGGTCACCTAATTAGAGATATACGGGAAAGAAAAGGGAGAACCGATTGAAAGGGCGCTCAAATAGGCTCGTGGCATAGTAAGGCACAAATCGGCATCAGTTTAGGAATGCCAAGTGCCAACTGGGAATCGGAAAATCGATTCTCCCCCTCCCTCTCTCTATAAGTCACTCTGTCTCTTTCTCCCTCTATATTTGGGCTCATTTGGAGTCGCAACTAATTTAAAAAAAAAAAATTAAAAAAAAATTAAAAATATTTAAAATGTAAAAAACTATTTTTAAATAATAATTAAATGATTATTGTTAATTTGATATAAAATTGTTAAAAATTTTATAAAACTTTTTAATACAAATGTCAATACGATTTTTTTAAAAATTTTGCAATATATTCTAA
>JAVXUM010000037.1:6485253-6496769 GCA_035590655.1 Pouteria glomerata
TAATTTAAATATATATAGTTTTTAAATATTTCATATCTTCATATCTAGTTATAATTTTTTAAAAATATTTGCGTTAGTAAAAAAATAATTTAGAACATATATTATCGAAAAATATAATTTAAAAACATATTTAAAACAAATTAAAAACTTAAAATTATTTATGTTTACAATTTTTTTCTTTCGAGCTTTTCCAAGCTTCACTCTTTACAAGCGCAAAAGGCTGCTTCTACTTCCCGCCATTTTCTGTTCGCTATTTTTTCTCCCTCGGCAGAGAGAAAGCCCAATCAATGGGACGAGAAAACCCAGCGGAGGAAGCCCTAATCCTCCTTCGAAGTAGACTCTGCAACCCTAATTTTGTCTTCGCTCCCTTCTCCGACTCCCCTGACAGCAACTATAGGTCCAATTTCCCTCTCCGTACTTCTAAACCCTTTCGTTTGGTTGCTGAGAAAATGCAAGGAAAAGGAAGAAAATTTGTCTTTCTTTTGTTCTAGAAGTCAGACGGGGGTTAACTATTTAATTCATCCTTTCTGTTTCCTGCATACTTTTCTGCTCCTTTGTTTGAGAGTTACACGTGTGGTCTCTATGCTAATTAATTTACTGTTTTTTCATTTGTTTGTGGAATTTCAGCAAGTTGAAGTTTATAATATCGAGTTCAGTCACCGAGGCATGTAACAACTCAGTTCTGCTTCTTGGTCCTCGTGGCTGTGGAAAAATAGCGGTACCATTCAATGTTTTCTCATTAATTTGTGTTTGGAGGTTCAGAGTTAATTACTCGGATTAATATTTTCTTCATGTTTTAATTTGTTACTCCTATCCTTCTGTGAGCTTATTTATTTATTTTTTGTTTATTTAGTTGTTGCTTTTTATTTTTTGTAGGTGTTGGATCTTGTTCTTGAAGATTTATTGAAAGAATATCCTGATATGGTAACAGTGGTATGCTTTGTATAACACTGCATCTTCCTCTGATTATTAAGCTTTATAACCTCTTCATCCAAAAATAATTACTTCTCTCTTAGTTTAGTAGTATTTGAGAGTTACAGTTGACTAGGTTCTTGAACATTTGAATTTCCTTGGAGAGTCAATTACAAGGATTATAAATTGGACTAATAGAAACAGAAGTCCAATCATGCTTCTGGTAGCACCTAAATGAATTAACTGTGTTTTTCTAAAATGCATGTTACTATTGGTGATGCCTGGTTGCTCGCTGATGTACTCTATGTATAGTCATATCTCGAAGGCCTGGGATCTAATGCACTATCTTTTAGGTGTTAGGCGAGTGGGATCCATCTAAGTGATGGCTTCCTTTACTTTCTTTAAATTAGTGAACCTTGGATGGCGTAAATCTGAACCCTTGTTTTTCTTATAACATATAGATATTTCTAGTTTGGTGAATATTGTACTTCTTTTAAAGTAATCTTTTCATTGTTTCAGATAAAATTAAATGGGCTTCTACACTGCGATGACAATTCTGCACTCAAGGTTCAACTTCTTCAATCCAGTTCCTTCAACTTGATGAACTGCCGTATTTATTGCCTTAATTTTGAGTTCCTTTCATAATCATATGCCTGGCACTCATTAAATTTTATGTTACGATCCCTCCCCATTTTCAGTTACCCAAACTGTCTGTTATGCTTGTAGAACTACACTGAAAGATTCGCATATTTAATGGGTTTCGCTGCATTAACTTATGTTTTAATTACTATTATTATTATTTTGTCATTTGCGTTACATAAAACATCCAATCACTCTAGCAATTATACTTACCATGTTTGGAACCATGCAAATGAGCAGACAGAAGGGAACTTTATTATTTAATTATAGCAGGTCAACCTGATTAACCACTTAGGAAAATAATGACATTGTACTTTAAAAGTACTTTTATCAATATTAGGCATGTCATGGCGCTATACCTTGGAAATCTTTGTTATTGTATGTGTAAAACTCTTACGGTGCGATCCTATGGGGATGATCATGGAGAGTCAATTGTGGGATACATTTCTTTTTTGTTTTGGCATGCATTGGGTTTTTCCCAAGGAGGCGAAGCATATGTTTGAGGCTTGGTGTGATACTCGCATTTCTAGAAGGAAGAACAAAGTTCGGAGAATTGCTTATTTTTGTTTGGTTTGGATGATTTGGGCAGAAAAAGAATAGAAGATCTTTAGGCATGAATTTCCATGGTGAATTATAAAGAGCATTTTAATTTGTGCCTTTTATAGATGGACTTTTTTGGGGAAGGAACCATGTTTACAAGGTTTTTTGTCCTTTACTAAGCATATGGATATCTGTTTTTGAGATTTAGTAGAAGCACACTTTTCGATTTTAAACTGAATTAGAAAAGTTTGGCATGGGAATGGATGCTTCACCTTTTTTTTTAATCTCAATCTCAATGCTTGTACTTTAGATTACTTTATATGCAAATTATGACATTGTGGACAGTGGAACACTTCTCAATTGTGACTTAAAAAGTTTTTTAATTACAATACACCTTTATCACAAATATGATTTCAATGCTTTAGGTATACAATTAATTTCCATGCAAAGAATATGAAATTGTAGAATGCTAATCAGGTTTTCATTCCCTTTGATAAATTGAAAGCTGTATAAATAACAATTGTGCACATCATCTTCTTCTCTTTGTTCTTTTTCCTCTCCCCCAACCCCCCACCCCCACCCCAAAAAAAAATATATATATAGTTATATACACACAGATATGCAACAAATCAATCTTTAACAGACCCATCTCTTAAATAAATTTTATCCTTATAATTCTTGTTATCTTCTTTTGTTTCATCTAAAATATTGGTTTTAGGTCAACAAGTTTCATTCGTTATTGAAAATTTAAAATAATTTTAGGACAACATTTGACTCGTGAATAATTTCTTGTAATATACCAAAAGAGAAGAAAGGAACACTATCAACCTATTGATTTTGGATCTCTGTCTTTGTCTTTGTCTCTCTCTCTTTATCCATCCCTCACACACACACTTCAAAGTCAATTTGATAACTATTAACATTAGTGAGTATAAAAGAGCTAATTTTATAGTGTATATTTTGGTTGTCCATCAAAGAATGTGTGGTAAAACAAGATGATGGAGTGTGGCAAAGTAATCCACGGAAATCATAAATGAACAACATCTTGCTAATTATTTTGGTTATTGGGAAGAAACCAATGCTATTTGCTATGGTGTGTGTACTTGTGGTATAGCTTATCTGCTTTTGCAAAATATTCTTAGATGTCTTCCCTATAAAGTTCAACTAAAAAGTTGTTACATCAATTTTTGTAGATTCAAGAAAAATAACTTTTTGTCTGTCTATTCTATTAATTTTTTTTAGTTGAACTTCATAGTGGGAAAAGGCTTGGTTTGGTTTGGTTTTGCCCTCGCTCTCCCAATGCTATTTGTTGTGGCGTGCATACTTTTGGTATAGCTTATCTGCTTTTGCAAAATGTTCTCAGATCTCTTCTCTCTGAAGTTCAACTAAAAAGTTATATTAATTTTTCTAGATTCAAGGAAAATAACTTTTTGTCTGTTCTGTTCTTTTATTTTCTTTTCCTCTCACCCTCCCTCTCCTCTCTTCTTGTATATTTTTATCTATTTTTCAGGAAATTGCTAGACAATTATGTGCAGAGCATCAATTATTGTTCTCAAAAATGGTAACATGCCTAATCTTCATTTACATTTTATTTCTGATACATTTTGAACCTAATTGGTTTAGTGTTTCTAATTTTGAGATGATTTTTGTAGGCATCTTTTGATGATAATTCACGGTTCATGGTAGCCATGTTAAGGTGAGTGTAAAAATACGTGATTGTTCTAGTCCTTTTGTTCTAGTCCTTTGTCTTCCTCTAATTCAATATTGTTAATTTATTTTATGATCTATATCAGCCATTTTTGGTTTCATGGAATCCCTAGTATTTTTTTTTTGGCCAGGGAATGTGGATTAGCACATAAAACAGTTATTTTTGTCCTGGATGAGTTTGACCTTTTCGCACAGGTATTGTTTGTTTTTTATTTTATTTTTATTATTATTATTATTATTTTGGGGGGGGGGGTGTTATATTCTCTTTTCTCATTGCTGAACCTTGGAAATTTACATCTATTCTTTTTCAAATTCTTCTAGCTTCTTTTGGGATCTCTTATACCTTTTTCCTGTGCTTGTGTGACATCTTTGTGCATGTATGTTTTTGTCTGCCATGTGATCAGCTGGTGTGATTTCATGGGTGATGGTCCTTGCAAAACTCCCTTTTAAAGAAATTAGGGTCCACAAGGAATGTCCTAGTTTTAAGCTGGTCATTTTTTCTTACACTTTTCAGGGTAAACAACGATTGCTTTATAGCTTGCTAGATGCAATGCAATCTGTAACATCACAGGCTGTTGTAGTTGGTGTGAGTTGCCGACTGGTATGTTCCTTCACGTTCTTTATTTTCTGTATTGTTTAAATTATTTCTGACTTACTGCCATTATAATCTTGCATCCTGTTGTTGTGATTGCTGAATCTGTTATTGAATGGGAGCTCAAGTTTTACTTTCTGTTGCTGAACTTGGTACTAAAACTGCTTCTTAGTAAAACCAAATTGAATTTAGGTCCTTTTGGTTTTGGGTGGGTAATTCATCAGTAATGCATGGGGTAATCATGCAAACTGCATTCGATAATTTGAAAAATGTTGTGCAATTTGTAGAGAACCTGATAGATTATGCTATTCACTGTGCAGGATGCTGATCAGCTCTTGGAAAAAAGAGTGAGATCTCGTTTCTCACATAGGAAACTGCTGTTTCTTCCTCCCTTAAAGGAAGATCTGCATAGGTTATTTCTATATTCTCTTCTTTTTGAGTGCTGCTATATCTTATGAGCAGATTAAATATTCTAGATCAAGAATTGATCTTCTTGCCTTGTTTATGCAGACTATTAAGGCACATCCTAGTATTGCCAACAGATTCGAACCTTCCTCGCGACTACATAGTCGAGTTTAATGACAATCTTCTTGTATCCTTTCCCTAATTTTGTTTTTCTTAATGGCACAACTAACTTTGGCTTAGAGTCTATAAAATTTATATAGATCAGTAACATGATGAGCTTTGATGGCACAGCTAACTTTGGCTTAGAGTATATGCATTAACCTAAAGTAAAATTACACAAAGCATTATAAATCCACAAAAGTTTCACATGATTCTTTAAACCACAATTCTCTAACTGACTGCCAGATGGCATATATACCTATAGCTTCTAGGAATATGACTAAACTTTTGACCTTTTGACTAAACTATTTTAGACCCAAGTAAAACCATGTACTGCTATTCAAAAATTACTGAAATACCCCTGACACCTAAAACATAATAGTAGTCTTACATTCTGTCCAAGAATGTTCTGATTTATAAAATACATAAAAATAAGACTCAAACCGATTCTAAAAATAATTATGTGAAGCCCAAAATATGTTGCGTATGATATTCTAGATTTACGCTTCTTTTGCTTTCAATTCTCTGCATCACCTGTTGTTTCACTTCAAAACATTGCATAGGCTTTTAACAATTTTATGTGTAGCTTTCCTTGTTTGGTTTAACTTATAAGAGCACCATTAGATATCAAGTTGCACTGTTGTTTTGTAAACAGAGAGCCACTACTCACCTTTTAACAATTCCCAGGGGAGTTATTTGTGGGGTGTTGGAGTGATGTAGGTGGGACCTATTGGTTTCTGGGAATTGTGCTTAGTATCAGACAATGACAAGATCGCCGGAGTTCGGTGGAATGGAAACCAAAGTAATCTAGAACAAGAGAGAGGGAGGAAGATGGTCTAGAAGTAGTTGATGAATATCCGTCTTTTGGAGAGATAGGTTTTGTATTTATAGGAGAGCATTCTTGGCGGGAACGCAAGGCATTTAAAGTGGTGCATGTATCATCCTTGGTTCATCGTACCTAGGGGAGGGCGAGGGTCGCCCATTTATGGTTCTCTCTCTAGATTGGTTGGACAAGATCCAACGGTCTCTGGTTCCAACTTCTAATCCACTGAATCCCTGAGGATCCTGCTTGTTAGAAAGGTTGTTAAAGGTCCTTAAATCTTGTTCTGAGTTTAGGGATGTAGCATGTATCCGCAGTGAGTATATTCTTGCGGGAAAATTAACTTCCACTTATTGGAATGACGCGGCAAATTCACTTCACGGGAAAGGCCATGATCATGGGTCTTTCTCCTGCAGTCAAGGTACCCACATGGTGTATGATGCAAAAACTATTGCTTCAATTAGAATATTTGTATTTGACTTTGTCTGGAGGAACTTTCAATTCTTGTATCTCTTTAAATTATTAAGATGAAAATTTGTAAATTTCATAAAGAAAAATTGATTAGAGTTCCTCTAGTATTATTAAATTGCATTTATTGGAAGAATGAGATCCAAAGCAAGCATGTGAACACTTTTGGGCAAAGAAGTTTTACTAATTTAAAAAGAAATCATCTTTTATTTTCTACAACTGAAAAAAGAGCACAGATAGAAATTAGTACCTGCATCAAATTAACACTAGGTCAAAAATTAAAAGAGACAGCAAATTGATTTCAATTTCAATTTTCTATAAGTTGTCCTTTATGTGAAATGAGCTATAGAATATTTTCTAATACCTTACTAGTGAGAACAATTCAATGCATTCTACACATATATAAGTACCTACATGTGTCCCAGTGTTCTCATGTATGGTTGAATGTATTTGATTGTAAGAGATTAATCATGCATAAAATAAACAAACACACATTTTGGGGTTTGTTGGGGGTGAGAATAGGTGGGTTATACTAGAGATCAGTAGGTGTATGAATTAACATGGTAAGCATACAAAGCCCTGAGTTGTGTGCCTTAAGCCTTTAATTGTGAGGGGTACATATCATAAACAATCTTAAATTCACTCTTAGGCGTTGAGGGTTTTCATATAATCCTAGCTTCAAAGTGCACCTAAATGCATAAAGATAATATGCAACCTGGAATAGTAGGTGATGTGCTAATAATGTGTCATATGAGTAGGATTTGCCATATTGCAATGCACAAGAAGGGGAAAAGGGTGAGCAAAGAAGAGGGGATACATAAAAAAGGGCGGGATTTTTACAGAGGAAAAGATGAAAAAGGATAAGGATGCGATCCAGAAGAACAACCAAGTGCAAATGAAAATATCTGTTTAGGAACTAAGTTTCATAACTAGCACAATTACAAATGATCAGGACCGTCCGAGTTTCCTTTGGATGGATGGTCTAGATTGCTTCAATTTGGGCCCTTAGATTGGCAGAAGTGAAAGACACATGGTACATTATGTGGTATTCACCATCCTAAACAAATGAGACTTCATATCTGCATTTATGTGGTATTCACTAAATACCTTACTTAGTGATATATATGTTAGCCTCTACAATATGACACTTGTTTGTCTTAGTATGTCTCTTTCTCAATCTGAACCCTATCTCAATTCTGCCCTTCATGAAGAAGTTTTCGGCCTTTTATACCCTTATAATTGGAGTCGCTGAATATCTTTTAGGGTGTATTTGGATTGAGGACTTAATGAGGTCAAAGAAAATTAGAATGGAAAAGGAAGAAAAATGGAGGGAGAAGGCGATGGAAATGTAAAATCGCAAATGCATGTTCTTATTTGAAGGATTAGAAAATATAAGAAAATAATTGACATTCATCAATAAATAGTTTTCTAATTTTATTGTTTTTTATTTCTCAAATCCTATACCTTTTCCTTCCATTTTTCAACATAAACAAAATAAGAGAAGTAATTTTGAATCCCTTTCCATTTTATTTTTCCTTGAAAAATTTCTATTTCAAACACAGCCTTGAGGAACAAACTGCCAGTGCACTACAAGCTCTAGGCTTAATCATTTGCATGGTTAGTGCATTTGATAATATACAATTTTTCAATTTTTCCAAGACATTATGTTTATCTTTTTAAAATTTTGTGATGAAGTGGTCTTTTAAGCATTATTTCACTTATCCTTCTTAAATTGGTAGCTAATATCTTGGGGGTAAAACCAGTATGACCATCTGTGGATTTTGTTTAAAATAGGCAACTTGTCTTTTGCATTTCCCAAGTTGTTTTAGGGTTTGAATGATAGGTTGTTCCTGAATCTTAGTGCTTTGGCACATATGTTTAGGAAGTCCTTGACATTTTTCAGAACATATTGGCTGAGGATAAATTCAAACAAATTATCGATACATTATCAAATTCTGATTCCACATTCAACCATCTTTTGAAGTTTCTGTAAGTTTCTCTGTACCTGGAGCCGTAGAATTTTGGTGCAGATGTTTACTGTTAGTTCCTCCTAAACCTTACCATTGATGAACCTTGACACCAGGTTTTCAGCTGTTTGTCATATGGATTTGAGATCTGGGTTCTTGTCTCTCGAAAATTTCAAAGCTGCAGTTTCAAGTATTCAGAGGCAGCCAAAGCTGGAATGTTTAAAAGGTAGGGGTATTAACAGATTTCTTTTGCTTTTTTCTCTTGCATTTCTTTTGCAGCCCTCATTATTCTTAATTTTATATTTTTTTTCAAAAACCACAGGTCCTACTCATTAAATATTCCCTGTCAGCCTGACAATTTTCCTAGTGAATTGCTTGATAATCTGATCTTCAATTTTCTAGTTTGATTGATATTAGCTCCTGGACCCTGCTTAAGGAGAAAACAATGCCAGAATGTGTTACCCTTGTCCCCTGATTATGTTCTCTGCGAGCACATCTTCTTCAATCTTTCATTCCTTTTATTTTTCAGAATTCATTCTCATCTTCTTCTTAGAGTGAATTAGTGTGAAGAGTAAGAAGATGAAATTCTCTCATGGCAAGATGTCAGCCTGAAAACTTGATTTAGCCTAATACTACAAGGATAGATAGTTTGCTGCAATCATTTGAAAAATGATACTTTGTACCTGTTTCATGGAATCATTTGTGAATTTCAATTTTCTTACTGAGAGATGATCATTTTAAAACAGAATCCTGTTATTAATTTTTTTTTTCTATTAATAAATCATTACCTGGGAATTTATGTGAGTTGATTGTATGAGCTTTCAAAGTTGGACTTTAAGCCTCTGTTTCGAACCTAAATTTTCAGAGGGAAAGGAAATATACAATCTCTGGAAAACATTTTCTAGTGTTTGGAAGGGGTCAAAAAGTAGAAAAAAACAATTGGAAAGCTGATGGAAAAGATACTAAAAAAGGGTGATTTTCAACTTTCCAATAAAAAGATTCGGAAAAACTGGAGGGAAACTAAAGTAAATTTTCATTGGGCCTCACCTCCTTCCCTGTTCCATTTCTTGTCCATTTCACTGTCTTCAAACATTCTCCATTGATCGTATCAAGCTTTTCCATTCTCACTATCAATCTTGTTAAAAGCTACTACATCTCTCTCTCTCTCTCTCTCTCTCTCACACCAAGCTTTTTCATTTCTCACCATCAACCTTGATTAGAGTTGCTTCTGTCTCACCCCAAGCTGTTGGTTTATTGAGTATAAATTTTTGAGTATTTGTATCTCTACGATCTCTTGTGATAAATTTTAAGCTTCTTGATTAGTTGCAACACGATTTCATGTGCTCCTAGATTTGAATTGTTGGCTCTCTCTACCATTTCTACCTTCTTTGTTTATTAGAAAAAGGTTCTGTAGAATTTTAGCTTGAAAGTTTACCTTTTTATTTTTCATATAGAAGTTCCTTAATTGATCTTTTTGTTTCATTTTGACCATATATTAGTGTTGTTCATAACGTAGATAATATATTTCTTCTGATTAGATTTAGGGGAAAAAAGAAGTAATGAAAAGCTTGCAGCAATGTTATATTGATGTTCATAGAGTATCTTTGCAAATAACACTTTGTTCAAGCAGATTGCTCCATTCTAGAACTCTACATTCTGGTTTGCATGAGGAGGCTTGAAGTCAAAGAGCAAGACACTTACAACTTCAATTCTGTAATGAAAGGTTTGCACTAATGTTATTTATGATGTTGCTCAAGCACTGGTATGTCAATTTTCTGTTACTTATCTTGCTTGTCATGTATGGCAGAGTACAAAAGCATACATGATTCATTCCAAACATCAGACTATTATGCTTGGCCTGTATGCCTACGGGTTTGTACAGCATCTCGTGTGGTGGTGCCTTTCTTATCTTTCTTCAATCATATGTTAGTAATTTGTTGCTTTAACTTCTACAGGCGTTTGAGCACCTTCTGGAACGTGGATTAGTCTCTTTTATGGATAACAGAGGGCACAATCAATCTATTGAATTTCGCTCAATAAAGCTCCTAATCTCATACCATGAATTATATCAAGGGTTGAAATCATATCGGTCTTGTCCAGTAAGTTTTTCGAATAAAATGCATATGTCGTGTTAAATGGCCTTGCTTTTTTGTTTCGATGTACCGTGAATCTGTGATGCTATGTCCAGTTGCCAATGGGAATGGGAACAAAAATATGAACAGGATTGTTAAAGGAATTCTTTTTGCTAGTGTTTGGTATGAAAGGCTAGGATGTCCTTTTAAGGCATTTGATTAATTAGACAATTTTATCAGTTAATGTCTTAAAAGAGTTCTACTCTTTGCAGAAATTCTAAGTACAATATTGGATCCCGTGAACCTCGTATTCCGTATATTGGGGAACAGTGTTCCGGTTCCTTGATCAAGGATCATCAAAAGATGATAATTTCTTTTGACCAAGAAATTCTCATTCTAGCTCTTGAAACATATACTAATTTTATACGTGTGATAAATCGGTAAAAATTGGTCTAGGTTATATGGGAAATTTTTTGCTCATTCTGGTTGTGTTCGGATCAAGTTTTTGTGTAGGAAGGGAAATGAAATTACTTGTATATATTCGTTTTTTTATGATTAATCAAATTAAAAAGATATTTTTTGCCAAATATCTATTTATTTTCTTCTCATTTTTCTACCCAACAGAAAAGACAATAAAAAATTTAACGGTTTTCATTGCATTTTGCTTTTCTATTTTTTCCTTTTTTTTTTGGCCCCCTCCACAAATCTGGTTTTCAAACTATACTGCATTATAGTTTCTAAATCTTAAATGTGTCAAAAACTCAAAATTTAACTTCCTAGTTTCATCCGGTCAAAAGATTTTGAAAGCTTGACTTACTATATTTTGCTGCAGTGGGTGCTTAGTGAATTTTATTTTACTCGTGTTGATAGGCAATTCTTCTGAAATTGATTGATCGTGAAGGTTGAAACAGCTAAAGGAATGCGTTCATGGCTGCCTTCAGCTGCGCAGATGAAGAAAAATGGGCATTGCCATTGGATGAGAGATGATCTTACCATTGGCTTCTTCACCTAAATGACATTCTAAACAAGGGGAATTGTCTTAAAATAGAACTTATGCAAGTGTTTGTAAGTTCTTTCTTTTTACATTTTGATCGTATGCCACAGTGCTTGTTTGTTTCCTAGCTGTTGTATTCTAATTTAACAGAGTTTTATTGGATACTTTATTGAATCAATAATGAGAAAAGAAAGTCATGTTTAAGCGTGTGGAAGGATCTGTCTGATTGACATAAAGTAAA
>JAVXUM010000037.1:6518238-6535081 GCA_035590655.1 Pouteria glomerata
AGTAAATGTCAAGATTTGATGAATCAGAAACAACATATTGAAACCAGTTTTAGTAAAATGACAGATGAAGCAAGGATTGATTATAGAGTTCGACTTAATGCATCAATCGACTGCATTAGATTTCTTTTAAGACAAGGACTTCCATTTCGTGGGAACAATGAGTATGATGGTTCAAACAATCAGGGAAATTTTCTAGAGCTTTTAAAATTCCTTGCAGATCATAATGAGGAGGTGAGAAACGTTGCACTTAAGAATGCTCCTAAGAATCTAAAATTAACGGCACCTCAAATTTAGAAGGATATTGTTAGAGCATGTGCATTTGAAACAACTAATGCTATAATTAGAAAGCTTGGTGATGGATTATTTTCTGTTCTCCTTGATGAATCTCATGATGTGTCAACGAAAGAGCAAATGGCCGTTGTTTTGAAATTTTTAAATAATAGAGTGTGTGTGGTTGAAAGTTTTTTGGGCTTGAAGCATGTCACTAACACAACTGCTCATTCACTTAAAAGTGCACTTGAAGTTATTTTTTGCACATGGATTGGCAAGGTTATGATGGGACAAATAATATGCGAGGTGAATTTAATAGATTGAAGACTCTTATCTTAAAAGAGAATGAGTGTGCATATTATGTGCATTGTTTTGCTCACCAGTTTCAACTAACTCTTGTTACAGTGGCGAAAAACAATATCTTTATTGCCATGCTATTCCTCTTGATTTATAATATTGTTAATGTGGTTGGATCTTCCTGCAAGCGACGAGATATTTTACGGGAGACACAAGTTGCTCGCATTATTGAAGGCTTAGAAAATGAAGAAATTACAAGTGGACGAGGCTTGAATCATGAAAGTACTCTAATTCGGCCCAGTGATACACGTTGGGGATCACATTATAAAACTCTTATGAGCTTGATTAATATGTTTGTGTCAGCAATTGACGTGCTTGATGTGATTATGGAAGAGGGAACAAATTCAGATCAAAAGGCTAAAGCATTGCGTTTATTGAAAGTAATGCAATCCTTTGAGTTTGTGATTACTTTGCAATTGATGAAATCAATATTAGGAATAACAATGATTTCTCTCAAGCACTACAAAAGAAATAGCAAGATATTGGAAATGCAATTGTTTTAGTTGACATTTTTAAGAAAAGACTTCAAGTGATGAGGGATAATGGGTGGAATTCTTTGATGGAAGAAATTTCTGCTTTTTGTGTGAAGCATCATATTAGTATTTCTAGTATGGATGATTTGTATGTAGTTCAAGAAAGATCACGCCGTAAAGCTGAAGAAATAACAAACTTACATCACCATCGTGTTGAATTATTCAATACTGTCATAGATATGCAACTGCAAGAGCTAAATAGCAGATTTAATGAGGTAAATGTCAAGTTGTTGCTTTGTGTTTTATGCTTAAATCCATCCAATTTATTTGCTGCTTTTGACAAGTAAAAAGTGATCCAATTAGCTCAATTTTACCCAAAAGACTTTTCAGACATTGAACTTTTAGAACTTTCGGATTAACTTGAAAATTTCATCATGGATATGCGTTTGAATGTTGAGTTTTCAAGTTTAAAGGGCTTAGTGACATTACTAAAAAGATAGTTGAACATAGAAAAGATGTGGCGTATCCATTAGTTTATAAGCTCTTAACTTTGATCTTGATTTTACACATTGCAACTGCTACAGTGGAGAGGGCATTCTCTGGTATGAAGATAGTGAAGAATCGACTTCGCAACCGAATGAGTGATGAGTTGATAAATGATTGTTTGGTTGTATATATTGAAAAAGATGTATTCAGGAGCTTGTCAAATGAATCTATCATGAATTATTTTCAAAATATGAAAAATCGTAGGGGTCAATTGTAAGTCAAATTTTAATATCGAGGACAATGTTTAACTTTTGTATTACCTACTTTTGAGTTTTAATACAAAGTATATTTTTATGTAATTTTATATATATTGTGCCCCCTCTTGATAAAAATTCTAGATCCGTCCCTGATTACAACCCTCTGGAATCTAGTATAGATAGGGATCTCCCCCCTCCCCCTCTTTACCATCCTGTTTTACAATGGAAATGAAAAATTGTTTTACTGTGAAGTACGCTCTCTTTGTCCCGAACTATTTATGGAAAACGGTTTCTGCACATTTGAGAGGTTGAGCGAGTCTGCTAAGGTCTGAGCTGAGAACAAGCTTAAATTACCTGATTCTGAGCAAATCCTACAGTTGCGGATTTACAACAATTGTGGCAACACAATCTTCCAAAAAGGCCAAGATTTGAAAAGGAATGAATCGATCTTCGAAAATAAAGTCTAGCAACAATCACATTTAAGTTGAAGAAACTCAAAATTAAGGAACTGAGATTCTGGTCCACTTCACAGGTACCCCAATTCGAAGAACTCAAAAAACCATATATTGTCATAATCTCATCCACCAAAACTTGATGATTACCTATTACCGTAAGTACTTGAGCAAGTGCAAGAATGGCAATGGAAATCAACAAAACTGGTAATTGGAAACTCAATCATCCCAAGCAAAGGAAAAGATGGCACAACCAATCTTCCTTCACTTTCAAGAACTCTTAATGTTAATCCGCTGATGTGAATTCCACTGCAACAGCATCCATACTATGGATGTGCCTGATCAAAACAACATTCTAGTAATCAAACACTAATCTAGTAATTTTCATTAGTTTGTGAAATTACAACTAGAATTAACAAAACACAATCATATGGAGCACGTTAATGACCACAAATTCTAGGGATCGAGAGAAGTTGAAAATTAAGATACAATTGTGTACATTCATTAACCAGAGGAAATTCAAACTTGGGAGTGCAACTCACATTCCTTCAGAGTGACTGCAAACATAACTAAAGAGCCAAACATCAAACCATAACCACAAACACTCCCAACCTATTTCAGGTAAAACCATTTTCAATATTAGATGGGCAAATCAAAACAGAAACTATCGGTGACATTGTCCACTGGTAACAGCTAATTGAAGCAACAAACTGTCCAATTCACGTGTACATATGCAAGGAGGGGCTCTGCAGGCTGGAGTAAAATATATGTGCAAATGTAAATGTCTGCACAAAATTACAAACTTGTGCAAAAGTCCGACGGGTGGCATCCTTACAGAATGTACAGATGCATGCAAAATTTTGTCTCAATCCAAAACAGTAAATTATCATTCATGACAGTGAAGTTATTGGGGGAAAGAGAAAATCATTCAAAATAAGAACTAGCACTCTGCACATCTTGTTGCATTATCAGTAATACATTCTCTGTTACCTGGACTCGTGTATAGGGTGTCAGACATGGGAGCCTATCCAGAGGTCGGATTAATCTTTCTCCTGAATGATAGGATACAAGGACATGGCTAAAAAAGGTCCAAATTTTAGATATAGGTACGGGAATATGACGCTTGAAACAATATTTAAAAATTAATATTACACTTATAATTATTATTATTTTGAGAATGTAACTTTTAATGCTTTTGTATCAACATGGGTACTCCATCCCAAAGTGACAAGTCCAGGTAACACAGAATATATCAATTCCACATGGCGTGGGACAATGAAGACATGTTAAAGTGAGCAGCAAAGAAAAATCCATGCCGATAGTATACATAAAAACATATGGAGAGAGAACAAAATTGAATACACACCTGTACGATAAGGAAAACAGTTTGATGACGAGATTAGTACTTCGGTTGAATAAAAAACCTTTGGCTGAACAAGAAAAGGAAATTTTCCAGTAAAAAAGTTTCTAACACACTTTTCTCTATATTTTTCTTCTTTTTAATTCTATTGGATGCAGATCTAGTGTAAAGAGGCCTGCCTTGCGACACACGCACAAACAGATGCAATTAGCAAATAAGAAGATCTAAAACATCAAAGTTCATTGTTCATCACACAGATTTGTTGGACAGGATCCTCACTGTGAAAGTTTAATTTTTTTGTGTGAAAATTGCAGTGGTGACCAAGTGACCTATCAATATCAAAGCTTTGCATTGAGACATCACTAAATGTAAATAGGTTGCTTGTACGTCACAAATGGGGCATCAAATTATCTAAGAAAGGGAAAACAGATCCATTGCAGACAGTGACCAATCTTCATGAAAATTTTAACAGATAAAAAAGAGCAAAGAAAAGCATATGTTGAAGGGTAAACTACAATTCAGGTCAACAATCCATATATGAGTTTTTCAATGAGTGGGACATCCAAGATTAGATAGTGATTTACTATGACTCACAGAGTAAACCAAATTTTCAACAGGGCCACAAAATGGAGAAGTGTATACATATCAGATAGAAATAAATCATGACAACTGGACTATCAAGAGGAATGATTGTGTAAAACGTACAAAGACTGGCAAATCTTATTTGTAGTTTTACCTGCAAAGATGCCAACAGTTGTCAGATTTGCAATGGCCATTGTCTGATATATTAGGTATTCCGTCAGGAAGTGACCAAAAGCATAGATGAACGACAAAAAGGTAGCAAGATATAGTGGCTTGTTATCAAGGTTAAATGCACAAAGAAAGCAAAGAGTGCAAGTCAAGAGCGTCCATACTCCAAATGTCCTCCCATGAACATCGGTCACTACAAAACATTTCAGGGAAAAATGATAATGAGAATAAAACAGAAATTTGGCTTGGTCATTCACATAGAATTGTAAAAACAAGAATGTCTTGAAGAAGTTAAAAATTCAGTCTGTACTGCCTACAACAACAGAAAATCAATGGAGAATTTTATGAACAATTACAACTGCAAGATGCTTCGTTAATCAAGAGAATGCAATCACCTCCAAGAATCAATCATGCTATATAGATGAGTTTTTCCCTATATATCGTTTACGATATGCCCAGATGTCATCATAATTACAATTACAAATGTGAGAAAAAACAAGTCCATATATGGCAACCGTGACTGCAAGGTAATCTACATGATCCCTACTAAGCATCATTTGTGCAATATAAATAAGTTTCTTCCCTTTTTTTGGGGGAAGAAAGCATTATTTGTATTTTATAATCCAATATCATCATAATAGCAAATAAAACTGTGTAATGCTACAAGTCAATCTATATTGCAACCATGATTGAATCATGGAAAGATGCCAGCTAATCGTACCATATGAATGGAATGACTCCTAAGCATCATTCTTGCGGCATAGGTGAGTTGTTTGAATTTTTTTATCTAATCAACTGCAGCTCAAAGTCATCATAACAGTGTGGAATTACAAGTCTTGTCATGTTTAATCAAATTGGGCAAATGGGAATTATTACAATGACATTGCTCAACACTCACAGATGACAAAAATAGATTGGTCCTCCAATTTGATGCCCCATTGAAGACTCGCTTAAAAGCTACACCATCGATATATCTATTGCCCAAGTTGCAGTAACACTCAATGGCAATGTGCAAAGCTGACAGCATAAATTAAGCAAAGCTTGACCAGACATTCAATGGTGTTTTGTGAGGAAGTGACATTGTTTCTTTTCATATATTGATTCCATTGATGAAGGGATTCGATTCGATTGGATATATTTGGGATCTCTCGCAAAACTGTACATTAACGAAAATCGGAACCCTTCAAGCAAAACCCACATACATTGGATCTATATCTATAAGAATTTCAGAAATCTCCATGGAAAATTGTGAAGAACACTCGTATATGATAATTATATGTGCACATTTTATATACACACGCATGGATATACATACATATATATATACATAGAGATATAGAGCAAGAGTGAGCTCACTGGTGGTCTTGGAGAAAACAGCGAGTCGAAGGGCCCACATATCGAAGAAGCCGAACCAAACTGAAGCCAATCGAAGAGAACCCACCAACATCAACCACCATCCTAGCAACTTCATCCCTCTCTCTCCCTCTCAGCCTCTTCGATCAATATTCAGCAATGACTATCCTTTGGGGACACGCCGGAAAGTTTTGACTTCACATGCCGGTTCAAGATAAACAGCTTATTTACATTCAGAACCCCTGATTAGCAATTAATTATCCGTAGGCCCCATGACTATGTTAACAGTCAGCACCCATTATTATTATTTAGGGTAAATTACACTTTCTTTCTCAAATTTTGAATAATTTATTTAAAAATTATTCTTACTCCTAAAATATTGTCAATATAGTCTCCTTTCCGTTACATTAATTATTAAAATTTAATAAAAAATATTAAAATAATCAAATTCTTAAATACTTTTTTTATTTTATCTCCCACTTGCTCAAATTTTTATTAATTTTCTTTATAAAAATCTCTAAAAATCCTTCTAAAATTTTTAAAAAAATTGACAAAGTTTTTAGAGCCTTCAATGAAGAAAATTGATGAAAATTTTTGTATGGGTCAAAATTAAAATATGTTGTCATTTGGCATCATATAAAAAAAATCAACTTTGCACCAATTTTTAACATTATCATTTTAGTAGATAATTGGCTATTTTAAAGATTTGTAAAATTTAAAGAAAATTGAAAAAATAATTGAAACAAAGTTGACAAAATATTTGGTGGAAAAAATTAAAAAACAAAAAATTAATTTTTTTAATAAATCAAACAGTCTCTATATGATTTTGCTGTTAAACAATATTGGTTGATATAAGTCAAAAAAATCATTCTCTCATTTTCGTTAAATCAATCATTAAAACTTAATAAAAATATTAAAATAATTAAATTTTTAGATTTTTTTTATTTTACCCTTCCCTCTCTTTCATCTTCTTCATTTTTTATTTATAAAAATTTCTAAAAACAAAATATTTTTAGGAGTTTTTTGAAAAAATTTGACAAAAAGTTTTACATCGACTAAAATTAAACTATGATACTGTTCGGCAACACAAAGAAGAAAAATCAATTTTGTTCTAATTTTTGATACGTAGGGGTTAGTTGGATGTTTTAAAGATTAAAAGTTGAAAAAAATTAATAAAAGTTAGAAAAATTTTGATAAAGTATTTGATTGAGAAAATTAAAAAAAATTGATAAAATTATTTTATTTATTTATTTATGTTTAATAAACCACACAACTGTATGATTTGGGGTCCATTTGCAGGGTGTTTGGCAGCTCAAAAAAAATGTAACTTTTGACACTTTTTTGGTAAAAATTGTTAGTTGTCAATTTTTTTGTGTTTGGTAAGCAAAGTTGCAATTTTGAGCAATTATTAGCAAGTTTTGAGTGTTTGGTAAATTTTTGGATAATTTTTAAACTGGTATGTGTGTGAAATGACCCTTATACCCCCGACTTCCCAGATGAGTTGACTCAGATAAAGTACGAGGGTACGAACCGTAGTTCGAAACCAACTCTTCGTCTTCCTCGATCAAAAATCAAACCGCCATCTCTTCAGCTACCTAGGTCATTTACTTCAACATTTCGCTTTCGTCCAGCAGAAACATCTTCGAAGTTCGAAAAGTTGGTTGAATATCTGTGGACATCAAAGAGGGAAGGCTAGGGTTCGCTGGTTCGAAGACAAATCTGATAGTGCAGCAGGCTTACTCTCAACTAACGGTAATTTTTCACCCCTCTATTTCAGTTTGAAATGGCACCTAAAAGGACTAGCAGGGCTGTGATTGATTACGATAGCAATAGGTTTAGAGGTCCTGATGAAGAAAAGGTGTTTTATGATACCTGGAGTCGTAGGAACGTATTGGCGGAAAGGGCTATAGAGTTAGATGATTTTTCCACTGACGAATTCAATCTCAAACAAAATATGATAAATAGAGGGTGGGGAATCTTCGTGACTTTTACTGGGAATGCTGTTGTTCCTCTTGTTCAAGAATTTTTTTCTAATGTAATAGAACACGAGCACACTGATGAGAGAAAATTCATCAAATCAATGGTCAGGAAGAAGCCAATTACGTTCACCCCTAGATCAGTGGCAGTTTGTTTTGATATTCCTGAGATAGAAACAGAGTTTGAATACCCAATCAGCGCCAGGAACTCCCCGGGAAAGGATGAACTAGCTAAAATTTTGACTGGAAAACCCGATGCTAGGTGGGGAAGTAGGAGCCAGTTCGAAACATGCAAGCTAAGTCGAAAATTTAATACGTTGTTTCTTTTATCAATAGCCAAGTTTAAGCCACTAGCACATAAAAACTTGGTTAGTTATGAAAGGGGTGTATTGTTATACGCCATTGAAAAGGACATGACCATCGACTTGCCACTCCTTGTCTGGGAAGAGATTTCACATGCGATAACACAGACTAATGGGACCGCTAGCTTGCCTTTTGGAAGTTTCTTAACGGCTTTGTTCGAGCAGAATGGAGTGAAAGTTACAGCTGACATGGAAATGGTTAGGCCCATTGGCCCTATCTGTGAGCGATCCTGTGTAAAAAGCACGGCATTGTTAAAGAAAAAGAAAGCTAAGGAAGATGATGATAAGCAACACCAGATTTTGATGCGTATGGATGATATCGAGGCGAACCAATGGATGATTATCGAGCAGAACAATGTCATACTTGAATATCTCCAACACCGGCTTCCCCCCGCACAGCTTAACATGTCGCCGCCGCCATCTTCAGAGGATGAATGATTTATACAGATAGGCTTCCTTGTCTAAATCTTTTTGCATTTCGTTTTATGACTGTTTTTCCCTTTGTCTTAATCGAATCGGCTATGTATTAGTTAAAGGTTGCAACTTTTGAACTTTAATATATGCAACCGGCTTATGTTTTTTATTTGGTAATATGATGGAACTTCCAGAATTATTGATCCCATCTGATAATTGCTGCTCCATAGCTTCCAGAATTGTTGTGGAATTGCATTTTCAGAAATCTTTGTATTTGCATTGGATGGCATAAAATAGTTTGTGGATCAGAAAATGTAAGGGGGATCTAGGTGGGTTTGTATGAGCCAAATTCTGGACAATCTAATTAGGGGTCATGTCAGTACTGGTTTGGTAAAAATGCTTAGTGGGTTGATTTTGATCTTTTGTTCTCTGTACCTATGGTGGGTTTTCATTACGAAATTATTTGTTTTCGTATTTGCTTAGTGGTTCAAACAAAAAACGACTTCAAGCTTCAAATTCTATAAATTGTGCTTGGGTTGTCATTGATCAACCAGACCAGTGATGTTTACGATTCCCTTAAAATCTAACTAATTTCTGATGGATTCGAATGTGGAACTGCCCAGGTTTTGATGGCTGTGATTGTAGAATCAAAGGATTTGTGGCACTTAAAACCTTCAATTGATTTAGTAATTTAGGCGATTCCAAAGTTATTTCCCAAAAAAATCAAGCTGTGTTAATCGAATAAAGGAAGGGATTTTAATTGGGTAAATGAAGAGGAGTGTGAGAGTGTTTATTTGTAGTGTGAAATGTTATTTCAATAAATTCTCTCTTATGTATCGTCATTGTTTCTCAGATGTCTATTCTTGAGTCTTCACGGACACTCGAATTCAGTTGGACCCATGTTTCCTTTGCTTTTTGAGATTTTGGGTCTTGCCATTATTTTTATTAGTGTTTTTTTTTGTCATTACTTGAAATCCATTTAAATACCGCAGCTGTAATGCCATGAGCTGGTACAAGCAGCGAGTTGGAATCAACAATGGGCTCACTTTTGGATGCATAAAGATATCTTAGCCATGGCTTTTAACTTCTGCATGCACAGTGTTCATTTTTTCTCTTTTCATCCTCTTGAATAATATTTTTCTTTTATGAGACCTTTTGATTGTGATCAACCTTCGAATTCTAGTGTTTCATGACCTTTCAATTATAAATAGAAAAAAATCAGGGTTATGCACTTTGTGGTTAACTAATGTAAACAAAGGTATTGATAAAATACTCAAACATTTGAAGGACTCGACTTTAGCCAAGTATTCTACCTTTATCTTTTGCCTCTTTAAGCATTTTTTTATTTTTATTTATTTTTAAAGGCCAAGTTTTGTTTGGTAGAGGGTAGTTCCTTGACTTGGGTATTCATGCAGACCCCATGGAACACATTCGGATGAATGTGGTTATATAGTGTTCTTTTTCTTTCAAAGCATTCAGATCGTGCTTCTTGTTGCGTTATCTCCCTTATTTAGGAGCTTGAATAAGTCCATGAATGGAACTCACCGCATTAGTAATTTACATATATATATAATTGATTTGTTTCCTATGGACTTTTACTTGGAGCTGATCATATTGTGTGACAAAATTGAAGTGAAAGATTATCAATATAAGGCCAAAAAAAACTGTAGTAAACTTGCATACTTAGCTGAATCTAAAAAGTACAAACTTGAGCAACACTAGGAGAAGGAAAACCCCTTTAACTTGGGGATTTCTTGCAATGAAAGTTGTTCTAGCCATTTTGTTATGTCAGTAGAGGTTCCCTTAAATTACTTTTGATTACGAGCAAACACATGTATTTAAAATTTTGTCAAAGAATAATATGAATTGGCTCTTGCTAGAAGCAGAAGTTGTTTTCAAATCGGATTTTTAGTTTCATGTTATTCTGTTTTTTGCTATTTTGTGTTTGACCTCCATGCGATCTTCAAATTGATTACTTAACCAAAGTAGTTTATCAAATCAATTTCTTGCAATGTTGTTGCGCATCAAACTATTATTCTTGCATGCTTTTCTTCCTAGAAATTGAAACTAGGAGAAAAGAAATAACATGTTGATAATCTCTGCTTGAAGTTTTGAATGTGTGGGTTTAATCTTTGAGACTATTAAAGCCCTGTCCCAACTTCCACATAAAACATGGAGATTGTCTAGTGAGCATCATTGTGCCTATAGTCTCTAAAATTGAAACAAGGCTCATTTTTTAATTTAGATTTTTTCCCCTTGAAGCTAAGACAACATTACAGTCCACCAGTTCCATATAATCTTCAATGTTAATGGTGGTGAGAATTCATTATAATGCTTTGACATATTTTGACTTGGAACATTGGTTCTCTGTCCTATTTTCTCACATATGCAAGAGAAATATTAAACAGTTTTTATTCTTTCTTTAGTTTAGAAGAATCATGCTGTTTTGAAAGAAAGAAGACTTCAAGCCTTGCCCATGGCATTAGGTAAATGTTTTGTTTCCATTACATTGAGTACCATCATAATATGAAAACCTCCTCCAATCAAGTTGCTCGTCTGCTGTAAGATTTCAGTAAAAAATAGAAGAAGTTGGTGTTTAGTAGTAACATTTAAAAAAAAAAAAAAGAACATGTATAAGGTTAAGGATCTCGTCTGAAACTAATCTGGATTGTCAAACTGTTTAAGTTTATTTATTTGTTTTTGTCGCCAAATTTTGATTCCATGGGTATGTTCAAACTACTTTTTTTAACTTCCTTTGATTTGATTTTCGAATAATAACTTGATCTCCAGTAAAATTGAAAAATTACTTTAATCAATTTAACAAATCCATGCTCGTAAGATTGTTTTCAATACATTGGATATAGTATGATGCACAGGCATACGTATATGTGTCGGGACGTAAAACAAATATCAAAACATCTATCTGATAAAACCTAGTATGAACTTAAGTAGGTACGCAGACCAACCATTAGTTTCTCGAGAATACCCTAGTGATAACAATAAACAGTTTGTCATGTTCAGAATGGTAAAATCTAGACTTGACACAAACTTACCTAACCAGAATATAACAGCTAGTAGGTATTTGATATTCAGATGACGGATTGATTATGAATTGTAAAAATTCATTCCAGGTTGCATCAATTAACATCAGAACGTTACAATGCGGCTTCTCCACACTTTTTTTTTTGGGTTAAATTTACACCTATAAATAGAAGTGTGTGTTTAAAGCAAGTGGCTTTCAGACAACAACTCTTGGACCATGTTAATCTATTTTCTTTCTTTCTTTTTTTTAATTTCCCCACAAATTCATGCTTTATACAATACAGAAGAAACAAGAAACATATGTATGCATGTGAAGATTAATAGATATACATTGATAAATGATTTTTATTACAACTAGAACTTCATACAAAGACCACCCGGAATGAACCAAGGAACCAATTAACTAGGTCCCTCCCCCCCCACTACACTACACATTTACAAAGGTGACAATCTTTTTACGATGGCAAAAAAGACAAACTTACTTCATTTAGATGGCTCTATAACATTTCTGATTTCATCCCTCAACGCAAAAAAATAATCAAATTTATACTTGAGGGAAAGTCCAAAGCAGAAGATAAGGATTTGAGCATGGAAGAACAACAACTCAAATGGGTTTTCTACAGATGGAAAAGAATTTGAAGTAGAAGTGGCTGGATTTCTACTGCTTGGCTATTGAATCGGGTTCAAGGATGCAAAAGCATCTTCACCTCTGCTTCCTTGTGGTCTCACTGGTCTACAATGTAGGACATTTGATTAAAAAAAAAAAAAAGACAACCAAGTGCACGATGTCCCCACATTGCGAGATCTGGAACTAATTATTTTTAGAAGCAAAATATCTATTAGCATCATATAATCTTGTATGAGAAAGTGAGGCATAGTTAAACTAATAATGATGGACGACACTCTCATCTTCAATGCAACAGGCTGATGGAAACATACGAGCATGCACAGGATTCATCTTTATCCATGGTCATTTCATCTCTATCTATATCCATGGAAGCATGCATTTTGAATAATCTAAAAAAACTAATCTGCTAAATTTTTCAACAATGATGCACAAAATGTAAGGAGTACCCACCTGATGCTTAAAGAAACCATCAAACTCACTCATAAGTGGTTCAGGAGCAATGTATTAAAGATATATCCCCTACTTGCAAAGCAATTAAAAAAATACACAAAGTTGATAGCAAGAAAGTATGTATAACAATCAAGGCTGTGAAATTCTACTACAACAACCAAAAATTTATTGGACTAAATAAATCTAGACCCAACAGCTATAAGACAAAATGGCGCAGCAAACCTCACACAAACTAAAATGTGCATCAGCATACCAACATCAGAATAGCATATAGTAATCAAAGGAGGAACATGTATAAACAAACCGCCCCAAAAACTGGAATTTAAAACCTGTTACCAAATAAAATCCTCAGTATTTACATCATTCATGCATATTTTCATCTTCAAAATAACATGTGAAAATAGAACGATCATCAAATAAGCAAAATAGTTAGACAAATCTCAAAACAGTAATATTTTACCACAAAAGTATACCAATCTGATTAAATAACCTTAAAATTATGTACTATACAATAGTAAACTTACAGAATATGAATATTTGAGGAATACTAATGCCGACGAGCAGCTTGAGTTCTTGCGAGAATATCACGAATTGCATCTCGACGTGCATCCATTTTAGGATCACCTTCAAGCAATTCATCGTCATGTTCTTCGCTTAAATCGAGCAAAATTTCATCATCATTGTTAACGCCAGTAGCTGTGAATATTGATGGTGCATCCTAAGGTATACCATGTGATGTATCGAAATTTGACTGTTCCTCCCCTCCGTATTTGAGAATGAAATTATGCAGCGCCATTGAACAACCTACTATGGCAACTTGAAGCTTATAGTCATACGACTGCATATCCCATAAGATTGCCCATCGATGCTTCCAAATGCCAAATGTTTGCTCGATAACACTACGTAACGAGGAGTGAACTTGATTGAATAGTTCGTTCGGATTTAAAGGACCACTGCCCCGTGTGAACTGTTGCATGTGCATCCGATCACCCTTGTAAAATGCAAGATATCCTCTTTTATTTTCATATCCCGCATCAATGAGATAAAATTTTTCTATAACAAGGGGGTGACAATTAAAAAGTGATCCATGCGACATGAACAAATTTCGATAACTTAAGCTTAGTATTACCTCCAATGGGATAGGGAAACTTTTCATTAGGATTAGTTACAACACTTTTAAACACCTAACTATTATGCATACTTCCCTCCCATCCGCAAGATACAAATTTGAACTGGTGATCGAAGTAACATACCGCAAGAATACTTTGGATGAACCCTTCTTTTCTACTAAAATATGCAATGGCTTTGTCGGGTGGAGGCACACAAGCAACATGCGTCCCATCTAAAGCACCAATGTAATCCTGCAAGTCCAATATTCATGTTCAAAAGTAATTAACAAGGCATGTTTTTGTAATATAACAATAATTTGAAATTGAAGTTATACCTTGAAGGGATGGTATCTCCGGTTAGCTAGTATTTTAGGGTGGACATTGGTTTGGTCATTAGTTGGTTGGAGGTAATCAAATGCGAGTCGCGTCATCGCATCCAACACTATGTGAAAATGGTAGGAAATGGTCTCGTCTGAATGCTAGAAGCGTTCTTGTAGTTGTCTGTTTGACATGTTGTGGGCTAATGTGTGTAAAAAGATTGCAACACTCTCCTCTACTGTTAAACCACCCGGTTGTGCAGAGATTTTCAGCGCATAACGTACGATCAGTTCCTCACATAGTTTTAGGAAAACAGCCTTCTCCATTCGCAGCATATTATATATCCGTCTTGGGTGACCTTGTAATAGTTCTTGTATCCAGTCGTAGCCGGAAAAAGCAGATGTATGACAAGGTTGTTTTGTGATGTACATCCGTACGTACTCCGAAGCTGCAAGAGCACCGGCTATAACCAACCTTCTCGTGCTTCTCCGATTACGTGCGGCACATTCAACAACTTGTTTGAGTGGTAGGTCATCATTGTCTGTCATCATGTTAATTACCTGCTATGACACTAGTGCAAAACAAAGGAGCATGCACATTAGTATGTCAATATGTTCATAAAAAAAAAAAAAAAAAAAAAAAAACCCAAATTTCCAATAGTTATAACAAAGATGTGAACTGTCATAATTAAAAGAAAAGTTACAATGAGAGGACTAATAGTTTAATTTAAAATAAAAGTAACTTTTAAATATATATGCATATCGATCACACATAATGAAAAGCAAAGTAAAGAAAATGATGTAGAGACTAATCATAAAAATGTAAACTAACTATTATAATAGTTCAAATATTAAGTTATACATATATCAGTTCTAAGCCAATAACATAAGTAGTGTACGGGGAAAACACACTACTTAACACATTCAAACAAAGTTCTAGCATAGTCGTACATAATTAAAACATATGATGTAAAGCTAATTTTATTAGTAGTTGGTGAAGGCTCATTTGTTTTAAAATTTTTTCCATCAGTCAAGGGGTAGGATTTGAGGCGGGACGGTAGTTGAAACCAGGTGGTGGGCTTGATGGGCCGCTATAAGTAGCGGGGCAGTAGTTGAATCCAGGCGGAGGACTTGAGGAATAGTTGTAACTAGGGGGTGGATAGCTGAAACTCGGTGCTGGGGGACTCCCAACAATAGGCGGAGGAGGCACTGTTCCCAGTCCTGTGAATATATATTGTGCACGATTGTGTTTTGATCTTTGTAGCTCCAACCACTGTACTCGTGCGTCATCGGATGGGAGGCTCATGAAAGTCTTTCTGGCAATCTGTGAGCCAACCAAATCAGTAGCAAAAATGTATAATGGCCCTATCACTTCCACGCCTTCAAAGGTTGCTAGCTTCTCCGGGCAATGATTGATGCCACAACCAGGAATGTTATATATAATGTGCAACTCATTACCCTTTAAATCCTCAGCAGCATCTGCGAGACGACCCAACTCACGACCTACACGCACACCGACGGATTGTCGCCGGTGTCCAATGGTGATCCCATCATCCATAAAATCATCGACCCCTCTCCTACGTTTTTGACTTCCTAAACTGGGACCCTCAACATTGACATCGTTGGAAGTTTCAAAAACTCGTTGTGGAGTGGGACCCAAGCCTCCATTCTCGTCATCATTGCCTTCGAACGACCCGTCAAAAATGTGGGCACTCCCCTGTCCTGTAGAAGGAGTCCAATGCATTTCACTGATAGCTGTCATGCCTAGAAATACCTTTCTCATCAGCTCCTCGTGATCGAGGTCCTTGTCTTTGAATTTCATTACATTAGGATTAAGCTGGATGAAAGAGAAGAGAAAATTCAGCTACAATATTATTGCATCAATATAATTGAGAATAACTTTTAACTCTAGTAATCTATGTAAAAATATAAATTGCAAAGGAAGTATAGTACGCAATATAACTGGAATACAAACTTGTGCTGTTGAAGCCCACCATGAATCAAGCGCGTCCCAACTTCCCTTAACTGCATCCCAACCCATACCAGTGCATGTTGATCTCGGGACTTGATTAACACCCATGTTCGCTAATCCTTTCTTAATTTTTCAAGTTGACTCTTAAGTTGGCTGTGTTGGTGTAATCTTCCCGTTCGTTTGTAAAACTCCTCACTTAATTTTTTGTACCCTATTGGCGATAAATAATTACCTCTCCTATAGCCATCGTCTATCAATGTGACCATTAATTCAAGTAAGGTCTTATTGTGCCGATAGTCCCATTTGGCCTTGCTAGCGGTCGCATCACCTTGTTGGGGATTTTTTAACCTCCGTGAACGATTGAATCGATGGTTATCTTGAGTCAATTGGGTATGTTGGAGATCATTGGGTAAATCTTCCCCTTCCATTACAAAACTACAATAAATCGTAAACAAATGGTCAACATACACAGTCATGATAATGTTAACAAATTTTTCAAACTAATATGGTTATAGTTGATAATAAAATAGTTAATAGTGGACTGTATCATAGGTGGTTAAATGCACAATCACCATTCAGTAAGTATAACAAATATTAGATTCCTTTTTATGACAACCCTTTTACGCTTAAAACCAACATATTCAATGGGGGATGGGGTAGACATCATTAATTTTTACACAGTTTGTCATATTTAACTAAAAATGGCAGTGCCTAAAATTAAAAACTATATCTACTTGTAGTTATGCCTGGCTAAAAATCTGAGAATGGGCAATTACATTTCTGTTCTTGGTGTATGGACGTGAGTACGGACGCAT
>JAVXUM010000037.1:6606532-6616870 GCA_035590655.1 Pouteria glomerata
TAATAAATTATTATTAGATTTAATACAATTAATATAATTTAATAAAAGATTTTAATAAAATAAATTATTTTAATAATAAGAAAAACTGAGAGAAATAGAGAGAGAGAGAGAGAAAGAGTGAGACCTGGGCGGATGAGTAATATTAAAGAAACAGGGGCAGTTTTATCATTTTACACCATCGTTCCAAGTAATTAACGGAGAAAATTAACAGATGGACCAAAGTATTAAAAACAATTGAGAATAAAGAGTCTAAGTATAAGGTTTAAATGTTAAGGGGTTCAGATGTAATTAGCCTAATGTCGAATGGATCCAGATGTAATTTAACCTTTTATTTTTTGAACAAATTGAGTAATTAATTTATTTTAATATTAAATTTCTGGCCCTTGACCCGACCGGTCTTTAATCGTATCCGGGTCCGCCCATTGTGCGACACGACTCACGAAGGCCAGCTTCCACATTTATGGGAAGGATAAGACATCCAGATCAGCCTGACCTTTTCCGGGGTGAGCGTTTGATCATATCAAGTTGGGAACCAGAACTAGAATTAGCCCGTTAAATTTGATTCTATTGGAAATATTGAGGCTTATATTTGTATGTATATATATATCTGAATACTTAACTTTTGGATTTATCCAAAAAGTACCCAACTGTTTGAACTTTTGATTTGGATTTTATAATCTTTCCATTTTCCGTGTGTTGATCCAGATTTTACCTGTAATTGCTTTACTGCAACAATGGAAGATTGCTCTCTACCCAAGGACTCTCTTTTCCTTGGATTCGACAGTTCTACTCAGTAAGTCCGTGTTCTTACCGTTCACCCAGATGAGAATTTTATGAGTTGGGCTTGTTTTTGATTTTGGGTTCTTTTGGTTTCATCCAGTTCTTCGTAATTTAATCAGGGTCTCGAGAATTTTATGTAAATAGCTTTGTCTGTGATCGATTAATTTGTTGTCGGTGCTTCTTCAGTGTTTACTTATAGCTAGTTAATTCAATCATGTATTCTTTGTGTGATCGTAATTTGTGAGAATTGAGGGCCAAATTCGAACTTTCTAAGCGATTTATATGGAACTTTTGATTGTTTAGGTCATTGAAGGCGACTGTGTTAGATGCCACTCTCAACATTGTGCATTCTGATATTGTTAATTTCGATTCTGAGTTGCCCCATTACAAAACCAAAGATGGTGTTTACAGGGATCCATCTGTAACAGGCAGAATCGTTTCCCCCACTTTGATGTGGGTGGAAGCATTGGAGCTCATGCTTGAGAGACTCTCATCAAAATTGGATTTTGGGAAGATTGCTGCTATTTCTGGAAGTGGACAGCAACATGGTAGTGTGTACTGGAAAACTGGCAGTTCCGCAAACTTATCAGCGTTGGACCCGAAGAAAAAATTGGCGAAGCAACTTGGTGATGCCTTTTCAACAAAGGAATCACCTATATGGATGGACAGCAGCACCACAGAACAGTGCAAAGCCATTGAGAAGGCTGTTGGAGGGGCATTGGAGTTATCTAGAATTACTGGTTCACGTGCTCATGAGAGATACACTGGCCCACAGATTAGAAGGATATTCGAGACGCAGCCAGAAGTTTATCACAATACTGAGAGGATCTCCCTGGTTAGCTCATTTGTAGCATCTCTACTTATAGGGGCCCATGCTTGTATCGATGAAACTGATGGTGCTGGGATGAACTTGATGGATATTAAGCAAAGGGCTTGGTCTAAAATAGCTTTGGAGGTCTGTAGAAACTACACCTCTAGTTCCATGTTCAATATTATTTGAAGCAACGCTTTATGTTTTATGTCCCAATATCGGTCCATCATATGCTTATACTTTGAAGTTTGATTAATGATCAGTTGATTTTAAACTTTCATGTTGATCGCAGGCCACTGCACCAGGTTTGGAAGAAAAGCTTGGAAAGTTGGCTCCTGCACATGCTGTTGCTGGTTTTATTGCTCCCTATTTTGTGGAGAGGTTAGTCATAAATTTTGTAGTGCCTTTCATGTTCCTTAGAGATACTCATGATATTTGGTCTTTTAACGGAATAAGTCTTTCAATACTTCATTTATGGTTGCTTCATCACTGCAATGCAGTTCTGTCATCTTTGATGACTGGTACATTGAGCAGGACATGATTCCTCATATGAACCAAATTTCTGGCCCCCTGCTGAAATTCATTGTATCATATAGCTAAAACATATAATGACAGAATCAAGGATACCCCAATGAGTATCCCTCGAAATTCAAAGATTTAAGTGATAAAACACATCAATAATGTGTTCCCCCATATGACTGGCTGGCCACTGACTATGAGGACCACCCATTCAGCTTGACTGTTCTTCTGCATCTTTTGAGTTTATTCTTGTTGCAAACATTGCATTCAGTCACTAGTTACTTGTTTGTTTCATGTATTGGGTCCTGAGATCCCATACGACTAACCTATGAAGCATAGACACTTCAACATGGGTGTTGCGTATCCATCACACATCAGACACACATATTTATTGGACACTTCGAAACATGTTTTGAATATGGCACGTGGCGTGTCTAATTATTTTTTTAACTTTTTATTGAAATATATGATTAGAACAAAACTAGTTATGAGTAGCCAAAACTCCCAAAATTATGAAATCTTATATCTCATAATTTTTTTATGTTTTGTATAGTAAATTATGTATTGAAGTATTGAACTAGTGTTGTTGTGGATGTTATATTTATATGTATAGCTAATAATTTATTTTTTTTGGCGTATTCCCAATTTGTCCGTAACCCTACTTTTAAAAATTCTCGTATTCGTATGTACAATTATATACTCATATTGTGTTCGTATCATGTATCCATATCTGTGCTTCTTAGACTGTAGCAAAGTCTAAGTTGTACCTATAGTGGAAATATATATTAGCAACTATTACCATGTTAAATTTGCCTTTAAAAATATTACAAGGCAAGGAAGTTTATTTCTGCCATTCAAGAAGGTTTAGTAGTGCAAATGATATATGCTGAATCAATGACTGTCAATAACTATAAATTATTTGTCCCATTGGGCCAGCATTGATTCATATTACTAAATTTACAAGTTTCTAAAATGCTTATGGACGTTCTATGGAGTTTTCCTTCTTTTTCTATCAAAATCCATGTACTCTCAATAGACAGGCAGACAGAAGCAAGTAAACATACCACTGTATGCCACCATATCCAGTGGAGGTATTTACTTGTTATACCAATTGAAGCCATCTTACTTCAGTTATATATGTGTTGAAATCATGCCTAGCTTGGTGTAGTTTGCCATAGTCATTAGCTAGAAAGACAAGCATTATGATGATTAGACAAAATAGCTTGTGACCCTGACATCATAAATTTCATATATATATCTGCACACACACAACTTTTTGAGTTGATTTGAGTTGTATACAACTTTTTGTATGAAACAGTGGGACATACCTAAATCTTTGCTTTGACCTCTGTTTGTATGCTGATTTTTGTTTTGCAGTTAACTGTTTATACATGCATGCTTTTAGTGTTTTACCCTGTCGATAAGCTTTTGGAGTTTTACCCTGTGGATGCAATATTGACTGTTAGACATGACTTCAAAATGCTTTCAGGTTTTCCTTCAACAAGAATTGTTTTGTTGTTCAGTGGTCTGGAGACAACCCAAACAGCCTAGCAGGTAAATGGAGGTTTTCATCTCTAACTATGCAATTCATATTTTACTTACTTAATAGGCTGCCTCAATTGTCTGCCATTGTTCCCAAAAGAGGCAAGTAGCAATTTTTTATTGCAAGTAGCCAACCCCATTTAGTTGGGACAGTTTTTTCCCTTAAGAAAGTTTCTAGTCTTGGCATGCGTTTCCACCCTCATTCTTATTTTATTTTACTTTTATAACTGCATGGACTCTGTATGCTGAACATATGTAGGTTTGACCTTGAACACTCCGGGAGATTTGGCAATTAGTCTTGGCACTAGTGACACTGTAAGTTAAAAGATAAACAATCTTAATTTGCTTATTATCTACTTGAAATCAGACTCTATATATTGTCATAATCCATGTACAACATTTATCTTTTGTGCTCAATTGACACACTAATCAGCCTAATCAAATTTATTCAGTGCCCCAAGTTACTCGTTAGCCCCTCATTTCGGAATTTCTGTTTTTGTACTTTACACCACTGTGCACATGATTACCAGTTAGCCAAAGGCCCATAACTATTATTCAATTGTTCATCAAACTTTTTCATGGCAGCCCATGTATAGTTTGTACTGTTATTTAGCTTATCCTGTTTAAAATTGTTTTATTTGGCAACTTAGCCTGCAATGGAACCCTAGCTTGCCTATTTTGAATTTACTTGAATGAGATAATTGATAATTTCTAAGTCTGTAATTTTATTAAGAGTGCCTGTCAGCCACTCTTTTTTATTTAACTTTGGATTGCTACTGATCTGTTTTCCCTTATCATCCAGGTTTTTGGCATTACCAATGAACCTCGACCAAGCTTAGAAGGTCATGTATTCCCAAATCCTGTTGACACAAAAGGCTACATGGTAATGTTATGCTACAAGAATGGGTCTTTGACTCGTGAAGGTAAGCTATTGATATCTGATGTGTTACTATTCTAAAATTATAAGGGCTTCAACTAATGTTTCGAAAATTGGATTGTTACTTTAACTGGGAAAGGGCAATGATGGTTGAACCATGACACATTGGATGTCATAAATCGTTTTTGGTGGGGATGGGGGTGGGGTAGGGGTGTAAAAGGAAAGGTCAAGCTAGATTATATATGTTTACTATAGGTACACAAAATCTTTTGAAATGAATCACAATAATGGAGTCACATAAAAGTAATGAATATATAGAGAAATATTCAATGCAACAGTGATACCACATCATCAACGTAATATGGTATAGTAAACCAATGAAGTAATGGTACTTATGCATATTAAAACTTATCTTGTTTTAGGCGAGAAATTTAAATTTTTAAAATTTAAATCAAACAAGCTAATGATTAGGATTTAAAGTGCTCGCATGGTTTAATTTTATTGGTTTGTTTTACCACGTTGTATTGATAAAGTGGTACCACCATTGCATTGAATATTTACTCTGCTAATGTGTGCCATATGTCGGACCTCCCAAAGTTTTAATTTAAGGATGTCGAAATATGAATCTAAAAACTCAGTATGGTTATGTGGATAAATCATGGGGCATTTATATAGTATTTAGGAATGTAATTGAAATCAAATGGAATTTCGAGAAAAAATGGAGTTTTTGCCCTTCATCCATTTGGAAGTTTATAAAATACATCAAATCTGAGCCTACTATTTCTCAAAAATTTATTAAAAGAGTAGAGAATCCAACCTTCTTATTTCGTATACGAGTCAGATACATTTCCTGTCTTGTTGCTTCATTTCTGGTGGACACCGGTTCATAGGAGGACATAGAAGAGTTGTTGACACCTAAGGCAGAAAAATCTGCAAAAGATATAATATTAACAATGTTGATTTAGGAATAAAAAATTAGTAGACCAACAAGGCAATGACCAGTCTAGTAGCCATAAACATCATTTGGTGAGAGGACCTGAACTCATGAGAGTGGGTATTGTCAATTATGAGGGTTTCTTGATTTGATCTGAAACCATAGCAGTAAGAACTTCTTCTGAGTTCTCTAAACTCGAAGTCTCGGAGAGCTGGGGAAATTAAAATCCAACTACCCTATCAGAATGTATTGGTGAGTGAATGCGTTTTAGTTTGCAATGGCTATAAATCCAGACTATGAAATGACAGTTCAATCATCAGGTTCACTCTTATTTTTAAAACATTTGTTTTGACGAGGCAATATCTGAAATTCCTACTACTTACAAACATTCCATTGATAGATGTGCGTAATCAATGTGCGGATAAATCTTGGGAAGTTTTTGGTAAATTACTGCAACAATCACCGCCTCTTAATGGTAAGTAGATACATTTTCTGAACAAGTTGATGGGGGTAGTTTTTATTTTGCCATTTTATGGTTCTCATATTCCCCCCTGCCATAGGTGGGAAGATAGGTTTCTACTACAAGGAGTATGAAGTGCTTCCGCCCCTCCCAGGTGAGTTACTGTTGTTTGTTTACAACATATTTTAGTGGTGCTCTACCAAATTACTTTACTTTCTGAAAAAAAAAAAAAAAAAAAGAGCATTGCATGAGTTTCTTCATCAAAAGATAATTGTACTGCAGATCAAACACACCTGAGTCCCGGCCCTAGGGTGTGTTGTCTGTCCATCTTTAGTTTTCTACTTAGGGAGAATTTTAACGAGAACGGGGCTGATGTGGAAATTATTTTTTATCCATTCAACCATTAGTAATGCTATGTAACTAGAAAAATTTACCAGAAAACATAACTAGAATTATGTGGACACTTGTTGCACTATCACTTTAAAACAATTAAACCATAGAATTCTATTTTAATTGTAACGTTGACATGAATATATCATAATGACTTCACTTTCTGGTTCAATTTAATTTTTATTTATTTTATTTTTTTTACTGGTGTTATGCTTTTTTAATTTATTATTTTCAAATAAGCTTAATCAGGACTTTTAAATTGCATTTCAGGTTCTACATAGAAATTATCTAGCAAAATAAAATTGAGATGGAGGTCCAGAGTCCAGACTTGTAGATGCGCTTGACGATTAGTTTTTTTTTTATTCCATTAGGGGAAAAAAATTATTAATAATAACTCAAAAATTGTTCGTGCATCCAGTTGGTTTCCACCGTTACATTCTTGATAATTTCACTGGTGACACCTTAGAAGGTACAAGTGAGCGTGAAGTACAAGAATTTGATCCTCCCTCTGAGGTTAGTTGATGTTTTGGATGAGAGTTCACAAGGTCCTGGATGAACGTGCTCTTGCAGTTGACTAAATTCTTTTGCAGGTTCGAGCATTGGTCGAGGGCCAGTTGCTTTCTATGCGAGGACATGCAGAAAGATTTGGAATGCCTTCTCCTCCTAAACGAATAATAGCTACTGGAGGAGCATCAGCAAATCAGAACATTCTGGACATAATATCTGCCATCTTTGGCTGTGATGTCTATAAGGTCCAAAGACCAGGTACATAGTCATTTTCCCTTTATAAAACTAAGACTAGGTGGTTAATAATTGAATAGGCAACGGTACACAATCAGAATTTATGATCGGTATGAGTTTGTTACTTTGTGCGTCATCCTATTTAAGATAAATAACCCCATTAAATTAGTTTTAATACAACTACGCAATTGTCACATTGTGCTGGCATCTATTTCTTGTTAAAAATTCTTGTAAAGTAGCATTTTTTTCTATTGAATACATTACTCAGCTCTCGGTCGATATATTGTTTTGGGGTCTGGGTTATGATGGTATATCTGGATATACAATACCATCTCCCATATGATATCATGGGAAGGTTTAGAGTTGTAAAAAGTAGTAGAAATTTGTAAAAGTTTCAGTCTCGTAATTCATGTAATGAGTAAAAAATTTAAATTTTATAGAGATTTTTGGAGTTTTATAAAACTCCAAACATAGCCATATATCTTCCATGCTCGAATTAGTTCCCATCAAATTCTAAAGATTTAAAATTACTTCAAGTCGAAGTCGACGCTCATCTCCTCTCTCCATATTCTACCAAACACCAAAATAATAATGCTACATAAAAAATTAATTTCATATTATTTCTAATTCCATATATTATCCTATAACATTACTCATCCGCCATCATCCGATCCATATAATGAAATGTAGATCTACAAACCGTCTTTGTCCTGAACACAAAATAATTTTTTTATAATTGCTCGACAGACTCGGCATCCCTTGGAGCTGCATTGAGGGCTGCTCATGGGTGGTTGTGCCACAAAAGGGGCAGTTTTGTGCCCATCTCGAGTATGTACATGGACAAGTTGGAGAAAACATCCCTTGGATGCAAGCTTGCAGTGGGTGCTGGAAAACAAGAACTCGTCAACAAGTATGGTTTGTTCTTGAAGAAGAGGTTAGAAATTGAGAACCGCCTTGTCCAAAAACTTGGCCGTCTGTGAGGTTCTACAAGTATAATGCCTGCCGTCTGATCTGATAAGGCAGTTGCTCGGACATGTAAATTCTTTTTAGGGGGTGCCTCGGGACACTCGTTAAACGAAAGCGCAAAATATTATTTTGTAGTATATTTTCATTGGTTTGACATTGTTCCATCTAAAGCTGTTTCACAACAATTATTAGAGAGTAAATATATTTTATTCCTATGAGGTTTTTTTAATAGACATTTACCTCTCCTCGTGTATCCGCAATTACACTTGATTAAAAAATGACGCCATTTTTGGGATACAAGCGGATTAGCCGCCCCGCGTGGCTAAAAGTAAGCCAAAAGAGCTCAAGCTTGAGCCTTTTTTTTTTTTTTTTTGAAAGGTCAGCTGAGAAACATAAGATGCAGGGGGAAGCCCCCGGGTCGAGTCTTTGCGAGTTCATCCCAAACAAAGCGAATCCCTTCTCGTAACTTTTTAAGTTTTATGTTTACTTGGCAGGTTTAAGTTGATTAGAATAAATAAAATGGAATAGCAAGTCCTTGGGATTAGCTTTAGTAACTTGTGAGTATGTTTCTCCACACAAGTCTAATTTTTGACTCAAGTGAGATATATATGAGGGACAGTGTACATCTCTGTGCATCTCTCAAATTTATTACGCAATTCGTTAAGAGTTATAGTAAGTTAGTAAAGATTTCGAATTATCAAAAAATTTTAATAATAAATTACATTGCCCGACCCTTCAAGTGTTTGATATTACACTACTATCCATTATTTTTGTGTGTTTTGCATGATATATTTCATAGTTTAGCAACAGACTAAATACTAATAGTTTTAATTTTTTATTTTTAATTTTATTATTTGTTAGATTATGATTAAAATATTTTAACTTTACTTAGTTATTTTTAATTTTACCATTTGTTGTCTGAGCGTTGAATATTTAATTTTTTTTCTTGTATATACTTTTAAGTATATAAATTGTGAAAAACAATTATTGGATAAATGTTGAAAATTCTTACTGATAAATTAAGTGACACCCAATCAGCTTTAAAAATTTTATAGAATTTAATCTTGGGAGTTGGGATACAACTGTTAGGCTTAGCATCAACCAGACCTACCCATTTGGCCATTACCTGGTTATCACCGTGATGAAAAGTAGGAAAGTCATTTGAAGCAAGCGAGATACTTGCCAAAAATTCCACTGGCCCTCGTGGTTTTCTTCTCAAGAGGAGGTTGACGTAAGTTCAATGATAATCAAATTTAAACTCTTGAATTAAAATTTAATAATTTAAATATATTTAAAAAAAAAACAAACAAAAAACTATCACTTGAAGGGGTGTTTGGTTAATCAAAGTCAACCAAAACTTTGGCTCTCTTTGGATGGCCAAAAATGTCAAATTTTACCAAAATTTAATTACTTTTTGTACTTTCTTCCAATTAAATTTTGACACATATCACTTTTATATCAAATCAATTGTATTTTTATTGTACTTTTTGTTAAAATTTTTTTCTTCCAAACACTCTATTCTTATTTTTACTAACTTTTTGTACTTTTTTTAATTAAATTTTATCATATATTACTTTTAATCAAATCTTTATATTTTTACTACTTTTTGACCAAATTTTTGTCCACCAAACACCGAACTCAAAATTGTTTACGTTTATACCCAACACTCTGCACGGTCGCTTCAAGGAGTATAGCCTTTCTCCTTGTTAAAGCTAACAAATTATTTGACAGATCAAGATTTAATACGTTCCCAAGCTGGGTGCCTTTTCCTGTTAGAACTACGGATAGAGACAGATTCCATATGTAGCAAAACTTAGCTGGCAACAGATTTGACAAGCAGCCGCAGCTACCAACTATTACTAAAATGAATCGCGTGACAGACCTAGCAGCTGTTTGGTCAAATTGGTTAAATGCTTCCCCATGGATTTGACGCAGAGTTTCTACTCCACAACTCACAGCCCCTGAAAATTACAAAGTCGAGAGGGCACACTGCCTTCTCGCACAATGACCAACCAAACGCCAGATCAAATAGCGAAGTCAAAAGATGCATGATTAAACCCCCATCTGTCTGCATTGTTTGGTTGGCTAACTTAAAATTGAAAAAATAGAATAAATGTAAAAATAACACGTGACAATATTATAGGATGAAGTTAAAAAAAATTAATAAAAGTTAGAATTTTTTTATTCCGTATTTTTTTGGTCTGCCAAGCACCAAAAGCCGAGGGATAAATGAAGGAACCCAATCAGCGGTCTGATTGTGTCATTTCTTGGTAGAGATGAGAATAGAAGAAAAGAAAGGACTAGTTAAGGCACTGCAA
>JAVXUM010000037.1:6721340-6739556 GCA_035590655.1 Pouteria glomerata
GTCTCAAATATTATTAAAAAATTATAATTCAATTAAAATTTTAATTTAGAGCTCGTTTAGAGGTAGAAAAAAAGTGTAACTTTTGATAATTTTTTATATTTTTTTGTAAGTTATAATTTTTGGTGTATTTGATGAATAAAACTGCAATTTTTAAGTAACAGAGTAGGAAAGTGATAATTTTTGAGTATTTGGTAAAATTTTTTGCTGTAGCGGACTACAAAAGAGAAAAATGTGGGGCTCGCTGTAATAATTATTTAATGTAGCAAAACAAAAAAGTGAAAAAATTATAAATTTGTCAAACGCCTAAATACTGTAGAAGTACCAACTTTTGATATTTTTTTGTGATTTTTTTAACCTTTAAACTGGCTCTTAGATTCAAATTCATCACAAAGCAAATTAATAATATAAATACATAGTTAGTTAATAGTAACTAATTAAATAAAAAATAAAATAGTCTTTAATTAGGGGTATTTTGTTTACTAAAATATTTTAATTTTTGTAAATTTTGTTTAACTAAATTTTATAATATATCACTTTTATATTAATTTTTTATTTTTAAATAAACCAAACACCATTCGGTGTCACGTGGTGCAGATGGGTACCCATCACCCTACTTTGTGTGTGTGCCCATCCCTCAACTTTGTAATATATATATATATATGTATATATGTGTGTGTATATGTAATATGACATATCCCCTGAATTAAAAATACGAGCGAATGGAGACAAAATGAAAAACCAACAATCGTATGCTCGGTTAGAATATTTTTGGCGTCAGGTTCTTACAAAGGCATGTGTTGTTGTCATTTCTCTTTATAAAGGAATAGTTTGATCGATAAAAATTAATTAAAAGTTATTAATTTTTTTATTTCTTTAATTAAATTTTGTCATGTATCATTTTTTAATAAATTTTTTATATTTTTATTATTTTTTATTAAGTTTTTATTAATCTAACATTCTAAATTAATTTGTCGTTGTGAAAATAATGATGGGAGGACTTTGACTAGTAAAATTCTGTATAGATGTATTTTGAGTGATAAAAAATAAGATAAAATAAAAAAAATTATGATTTTATAATTTATATAATAAAATAAAAAATAAATATTTTTATAATTTTTGATACATTAAACGGTACCAATAAATACCGCAACCAAACGCATATATACGTATGCATTCGGCTCGAACTCTTGCCAAGTTGGTTGAGGAGTGATTTTCAGTGAGCATCATTTTCAGTGAGCATCTCAACAAACTGTAGTGTTTTTCAGTGAGCCTCATTTTCATTGAACATCACAACGAACTCTGGTGTTTTTCAGTGAGCCTCATTTTCAGTGAGAATCTCAACAAACTCTGTGTTTTTAAGCACTGGCGGAGCTAGGTGTGGCTTAATTTTTTTTTTAATATTTTAAATAAATTTTGTTCTAACTGTGAAATTTTTTTTATATCCGGTATAAAATTTTTCTTAATATTTTAAATAAATTTTTTTCTAAATGTAATTTTTTTTTACTAAGTAATAAATTTTTTTTTTTTACATATACACATATAGATAATACATATATATATATTAAAAAAAAAAAATTGAGGTGGGGCGGACGCCTACCCTCGGCCTCGGGTGGCTCCGCCCCTGTCTGTGCTCATTTCCCTTTTATCTTAAAAATATAGAAACGCATAACTTGGGATACTATTCTGCTACAAGCAAGATAGTTCTGTGAACAGGGTGGGACATTCTTCTTTCATATTGCTACCCTCTAATCTCAATATATTTCTTTTTTATTAGTTCCAATTTTACTGCACTTCTAAATTGCTATGAAATTAATTTGCTTGGTTTTATCCTTTAGAAATTATTTCTTTTTCCACATCCTTTTTCACTAGGACGCTATTCTATTTTATTTTGTATTGGGTTTTAAATGGTGGTCAGTGAAGGAGCTCCTGATTCTCTATTCTGACCATCCCCAGCAACCTGGGAAGAGCTGCTCATGTAGAAACTGTTCCACCTGAACAGCTCTGAAGACCATATAGTACTTGATCATACCTCCCAAATTGGTCTTGTTATTATATAATTTGTATATGCTTTGTTAGATCTTAATTGATTGTGGGAAGGTTGTAAACCTATTGTGTGTGAATTATCACACACTACTGTAATACTGTTTTTACTTTGCATTGAGCTATGTTACGTGATTTGTGAACTTGGGTATATCAGGTGCGGGTGTATATCTAGGTGTGATACCTCTTAAAACATTAAATTTGGGATATTGAGATATGCATACAAATGGTGGCTATGGACATAAGATACCGTTATTATTTAGGAATGGGCTTAAAATTAAATAAAATATTGATGTAAAAAAAAATATTTTTTCTTCGATCCATTATTAGAAAATTTTCTTTCCATCAAATGTTAGCTGTTTGTTTCTTTAACTATCATAAGAAAATAGGGGATCCAGGTGTGTAATTTGGGTACTGGATTCAGATACACATTATGTATCCTTAACCTCGTCATATCTAATGGATACAGGTACATTAGAGCAAATATAAGTCCATGTAACACTGGTCTGCAATATGAATGAATTGCCCAATGGTGGAGGTTCTTGGCTGAATTTTTCTGTTTGCCCTTTTTTTCCTTTTTCCTTTCATGTTATTCTTCGTAGTATTGATTTTATTTAATTGTGATGTTTAGCCGTTTTGGCACGTGGCCTGTTGCCATGCTTGCACAAAGCAAAAACAAGGCAATTCTGGAAGGGCCAGTATGCAATGGAAGTAAAGTAATTGGATGGCACACAAATGAGAAGAGTAAGAGGCTCCGACGATTTCATGTTGATATGTCAGGGTTTGCATTCAACAGCACCATAATATGGGATCCAAAGAGATGGCAGCGCCCGACGTCAAAACCTATCCAGCAGTTAGACACTGTGAAGGAGGGTTTCCAAGTATGCACCTTTCAGATATTTTACTTACTACAATTACCGCCTTAAAATTCCTACATTCTTAAATATGGGAACGAATATTTACAGCTGATGACCTTGGCTTTTCACAGGAAACCACATTTATAGAACAAGTGGTGGCAGATGAAAGTCAAATGGAAGGTACACCCCCAGGTTGTGCAAGGATAATGAGCTGGCATCTCCATTTGGAAGCTGGTGAACTTGCTTATCCCCGGGGCTGGCTGCTTCAGAAGAATCTCGACATTGTTCTCCCTATCAAATAGTCAAAACTTCAAGCCTTCAATCTCAATGATGCAAGCCCAGAAGAGGTTTGATTTGTAATTGCAATTTTTTTTTCAGCCTTTGAATATGTGCAAAGCTAAGAAGTGCGGATACTCCAAAATGGGTGTCGTTTCTGTATCTGATACATATCGGATACACATATTTTTCGGATACTACAAGATGCGTGTCGGATGCACTACATGACGTATCCTAATATTTTATCATTTTTCTTCAAATATATTATTAAGACAAATAGCTGACCCCACCTAGTGGGAAAAAGCTTGATTTTGGTTTGGTTTGGTTTATATTATTAAGACAAATCTAGAAGTTTTTGTTATATTTTGTATATTGAATTATATATTAAATTAATTTTATTGTGAACGTTATATTCATATATATAACTAGTAAAAATATACAAAATTTATATTTTTTGGTCGTATTCCTACTGTATTTGTATCCTCATTTAAATTGTCGTATCAGTATCCATACCCGTATTATATCTTTATCCATGCTACTTAGGTGCAAAGTCTTCTCCTTGTTGACTATGGAACTGGGTATTAACCATCTTTAGAAACAATTTTGTGATGCTTTTATTTTCTATCATGCCAGCAAGCGGTGTCATTTTGAGCCAGCGGTGGCTCCCATATGTCTGGGCATACCAATGTTGAGCTGAATCATCACCGCGAGTTGCTACGACAACCAGAAGCAGCAATACCAGACTTTATGCTGGTAGACACTAACAGATGGAAAATCCCTGATTTTTATTGTCGATTTTCTCTTTTCCTTTTTTTTTTTTTTTTTTTCCTTCACCATATTCATTGTGGAAACTAAATTTTATTGTTGTAGAGTTTGGTATTTTGTCCACGGTAAAAGGTGTAATTGCCTCCAAATTTTCTCAGATGGAATTTTTCACTTCTTTACAGATCAGTGTTGTCGTTCCGTTGTATTGGCTTAGGTCTGCATTATGCCAAAAAAGGGCCTTTCATGCTACCCAGGTGGAAAATTTTCTTATTCTTTAAAAGTTGTAAACTTCCTATTAATTAGTCGGTGGCTCAGTTGTGTAATTTCACTTGCATGACAGTTTTATATAAGGGGAAAAAAATTATTATGATTTTGTGCACCAGGAAAAATTATTTGATTAATTGATCTCATATAAACCATGTAATAGCATTAGCAACAAAGAAATCATTGTGAAAAACTGGAGCATTACTATAAATTCTTTTCTATAGTGAGCCGTTCCAGTATATAGGCACTTCAAAACAAAAAGTCAATTTCCTCGCCATGGCTTCTCAGGCTAAAAAGCTGACGTCTATTTATGGTCTGATAATTTTGATTGTTGAGGGAGAAGAAAATGCCAGCCAATATTTTTTAGAGCGAGTTATTTTGACATTTTTACCTTCGTACGTCCAAACCCAAGTGGCGCTGGTGGATCCAACATTTGGGTTTAGGGCGGCCCCGGGGGGGTGAACCGTTGCAAGAAAGTTGGGTAAATGCAACCAAAAAGAGTTTAAAAACTCATAAAATATATCCATTGCAGAATTGATAATTTGACATTTATAATCACTAAATTCAACATATCCCTCACAAAAATCTATATTAAGTGCCAAAAAAAAACCATTTTAATTGAGTCTACTTAAAATTCTTTTCAATGTTCTTTCATTCCGTAAAATCAACATCAAATTCTGGGACAAGTTTCTTTTTCAATATATGGAATTAATTAATTTGTAAGAAATTAATCCCTTATCCTATTTCGCAATTTTTTCTTAATAATATTTAAAGCGGAAAACAGACTCTTTAATATTGTCGTAGGAAACAAGATGAGTAAAAAAAATAATCTATTTATCTTTTTCTTATTTTTGCCAACCCATGGTATAACTTAAAAATTGATGCTTTTAATGGATATCAAGCTTAAATGTTTCAATTAAAATTTTATATATAATTATGAACTCTCAGTGAAGTATATCAAATAAATTTATTTGTGATTTGCAAATATTTTCGACATTGAACATTCTATCGTCATCTCCAAACTCTAAAAGCCTGAATTAAAAATAAATAACTCTACGACATTTTCTTTGAATTTATTATTTATTTATTTTGTAGCTGAGTACCTATTGTAGTTGTAAATACAACATAACGATAATAATGCTATGCGGTAATACGATCAATTAGATGATGTGATCAATCACAACTTGCTTTATATTGATGAGTCATGTTAAGAATTTCTAGCTTATGTTTTTCATAAAATACTTTAAAATACTCAAGTGAATGATCCCATTCATTTTCTCTTTAACTTGTGAATTAATGCTGGATGATAATTAGAAGATTTATTGCCTTTCGTGACATCTTGATTACTTTACAGTGTTTGGAGATGCAATTTGTAATAATTTTTAATATTTTTTTGTCAAAAATTATAATTTTTAATTTTTAATGTATTTGACAAAACAAAAAATAATTTTTAACAGCTTTTTATAATTTTTAAATATTTAGTAAAATTTTTAATTACTAAAAACTTTTAATAATTCTTAAAACGTTTGGTAACTTCTTAATTGAAAAATTACTATAGCTAAATAAAAAAATAACAAAAATTAATATTTATCCAACACTAACTTTACAACTTTTGACTCAATTATGCACAAAATTATATTTCTAAACGGGCTCTCTATTGCTAAATATAACAAAGATCATTACTGATCCCTATGATCTCTCTCATCATGTTTGCAATTTCAGCAATTCGAGGCCACTTTAGTTCATCACGTCTTTTGCAAGACGAATCAACTAACATTACTCGTACCTGGACTTTTCATAAAATGTTTCACGTATAAGATGAACCAAGATGACGAATTAAACAAATCAGGGGTGTTAAGTGCATGATAAAATGGAGAGAAAATTTACAATTTTTATACTGAAATTTTTCAACAAGACTTTAACCGCTTGGTGTAGCCCTTTACTGATAATAGACTTGCAACTATGCGTTTGCCAAAAAGCTAAATAGCTAACACAGCACACTTCTTTATTAAAACCTGCCCAAAACCATGCCAAAGGTGAACAAAATTAAATTTAAAAAATTACCAAAAAAGGAAAAAAGAAAAGATAGAGAGAAGGAAACAACTATGGTACATCCATCCCGCCAGCAGCAGCAGCTGAGTAACCCTTTTTTTTTCTTTTGTGGCGAATCATTGACTCAAAAATCTTTTCCCACTTGTCCCAACCCAATTTAATTTATCCAGTTTCCAGAGATCAGCACTGTCAAATATCTTCAGAAGTGATCGACCGGAATGCATACCAGTCACCCACTCGACCATTCCTTTCAGGCAATCCGAATCATGGGAAGGGAAGGTGTTCTAAACGGCAGTGAGTAGTCAATTTCTCTCACGTTAGTGTTGTGCCATGAACTGAGGAACTTGTGTCTGAGGTATGCAAAGAAGATGTTACATGCGGTTGCTGTACATGTGATTCATTTACAAGGCCAAGAAGTACAAGTGTCGATCTGCCAAAAAATAAATACAACCTCGTAAGTTCACTAAACACAAAGACTAGAGAGTTCACTAGATCCTTGCTCAAGAAAAATCTCCATAGAAGTACAAAGTTAATGCTCATTTGAATGGATGAGAGAGAAAAGATCCTATAATTCGACGTTGTTCCAAAAAGTGGATCCTGTCTAGGGGTAAATAAAATAAACAGTGATAACTAAAACCAGCACCAGCCTGAAATCCAATTACCCAGTTTCCAACATTACCCTACAGACCATTGTCTACCTAAAACGTATGTCCAATGAACAAATAAAGTGAAAGAGGAAGGATTCTTATTTTGTTCATACGTAGTAACAATTTCATTTGCACCGGCAGCAAATAACGAAACTTTTGGGCACCCCACTCTAATTCGTTGAATTACAACTTCCACCCACAACTCGAAACATTCAAGTTGACAACTTGAAACATTGCTTTATATTAAATAAATTGCAATTATATATATGGTTTCAACATTTCCCACAGCCGGACAAATAGAAAGAACTATGAGATCAGCTCTCATTACAAGCAAAATCCCTGGCAGTATAGAAGGTTTCAACGTAATGATATGTGCCATCAAATTGGTAGCATGCAAGTGATTCATATATTAAAGCATGAATGTAAACCAGGAAGTCAGACCCAGTAAAGTTTTGGGATGTCTTCTATTTTCAGTAGAATGGTTATCTAAATTGTTCCACCATGATAAGCAATTCCATGCAGCTTGATATAAGAAGACAACAGAACTTAGAATTCAGCAGCATTCCGTTAAAGAGATTAATACCCAGCATATGCAAGTTTCAAATCTGGCATTAGAACCTACTGGAAAAAAAATAAAAAAGTAAGATTTAAAAAAATCTGCCATTAGAATTATAAAACCTGTGTAACACAAAAATAGACAAACATATGTCCTCATGAGTTGAGCAACACTCGAGGAATGCCTTTTTGGAGTGACAAAACCATAATCTCAAGCTATAGTGTTGGGATGATGGCTAGGCACTTGGTGGCAACTGGCGGAGAAAATGTGGTCGGAAGTTGGCGGAGGTGGTGGCCGACTGATAATGGTCAAAGGTGGGGGATGATCGGTCGACAACAACGGTGGTTAAAGATGATGGCTGACTGGTAGTAGTCAGAGGTGGGTGGTGATAGCAGTGGCGGTGGTTGGAGGTAGGTGGCAGCCAACGGTGGTTGGAGGTAGGCGACAACTGGCGGTGGCCGGGCAGCAATGGATGATGGCGGTAGGGGGTAATAGTAATGACTGGTGGTAATGGTGGTGGCCATGGAGGAAAATGAAACTTTGAGAAAACAAATTTTTCACATTTCCATAATTTTAAAAATTTGAAAATAGTTATAATTTTTTTGAAAACTGAAAAATTGGAAACAAATTTACCAAACGGGTTTTCATGTTCAGTTTTCAAACAAACGAAAATGACAACTGAAAGTTCTATCAAACAGGCCCTATGAAGCAACTTTTTAGAAGTTGCAATCCAAAGGTAAGCTGCTTTGTTTTGAGTTTATATTGATTTCAAGTGCAACAAAAATATAACTCAAAATCAATCTCCAGAACTTTCTGAATATTTGTACAAGTCTGTACAAACCATCCAATTGGACTCAACTCATTTCTCTAATTTCAATAAATTAACAAGTATCCCAAATTGCCTTCTAGTGAGCAAGAATCACAGTACTGTGCTGGAGAGACCTCCCAATACATTTGTCGTCACTAAAAAGATGATGGACAGGGACTATCAGATTCCTTTGACACAGAATAAATGGTTCTCAAGTCCAAGGAAACTATACCTAGGTAGTGAAGTCCTTATACTAGGCTGGCTAGCATAAGCCGAAAGGGGACCTCTAAGGCTAGCATACTTGTTGAGAGCACCTTCAAGCTGTGGTGGCGGCAACTGCAAGCAACAAATGTGGAAAAAGTTGCAAAGATTGAAAAGCAAATGAAGAATATAAATTGTATACAAACAGAGCATATGTACCTGTAACAACACTCGGAAAGAATGTGGCTGTGTCTGAGAGACACATTTTAAAAACCCAACCCATAATTTTGGCATTCTCCAAATCTACACCCAATATGACATTAAAAATAATCAGTTGATTTTCTCATAGCCACACAAGCAATTAATAATTGATGTTCATGACAACACAAGGTTAAAATTTTCCAAAGGAAAAGAGCAATTCAACATCACCAGCATACCTGTTTACTCACAAGCTTGGAAAGTATTTCCATGACAAAATCAACCTGTTTACAAAACAAGCACAACTGTCATAAACTATAACTATACCCCTCTTCCACATCAGTCTTCAACTATAGATATAATCATCACAAACAGACAACCATAAACATACCATTACACATGGTTTTGCAATATAATAAAGAGTTACTTTATTTATTATATATAGCATAACCACAGATTATTCTAACTTGAATCCAAATTTGATGTCTAGAAGTCCCTAAGTTAGACCTAAAATTAAATTGGCATGACATCTTTCTTCAAGGTTGACAAATCTCTCCTGAAAAATTAATAACAAATGCAAGTATTCTTAGCAACTGCAAAATGTGATGGCGTTAAGGGGGATTCACCAACACATCAATTTCTTTACGTTTTTTTTTTTTTGTGCACCTTTTTCAGTGAGAGTTCAGAATTCTGATTCACATTCTTCTGGAAAGAATTCTTTTAGTTAACTAACAGTGGATGGTGTTTGTAAACTCAAACCAATAATGGAAAATGTCGGATGGATTTTAGCTTTCGATTAAACAGACCCCAACTTCTGTACAAGTGGGCTAATTTGTGCGTTCAAGATCCTACATTCTAATTCTGTCCTACTAAAGCATCCACATTTACTGCAATCTTAATCTAACATTACCGTTGTGGCAATCAAATCCTTATCTAACATCAACTAGTAATTTGGAAGCAGCAGCCATAATTATTATTATGTTTTTTATTACTTTCTTTAAGTTAATCTAATGAATTCTGCATTAGTAAAATGTATAAAACTCTGAAACTCGACAATCAAAAGAATTGAAACAAACAATTCATCAATGAATTTAAATGCATCTTTAGAGCTCCCCCTGCCAGAAGGTTTGAGTAGAAAAAATCATAGTCCAATTAGTGTATACAATTCAAATAAGCTATTTTAAATACAACCAAGTACAAAATCCTTGAAATCAATGCAATAGCATAAGCAAAAAAAGCTCACTGCATACACAGGCACGCTAAATTAAAAAAAGAGTTCAACCACAAAAGAGCTATAATTACCAGCGAGGGAAAAGCATCGGTTGCCTGAATTACTGTTCTCATGAAGAGAAGAGGTAGAGGGACTTGGTCAACCTGAAAATTTAAACAATTAAAACTCAAAACTAGAAATAATATCCAGAAGTTTCCAATTTGCACAATGTTCGCTTTTACATACCATCTGGTTCAAGGCCTTGGCCAAAACCTGCTGTGTAAAAACTGTTCGCTGTTCAAAACAAGCCGAACAAGCATCTGTAATCTGAAATACACACACCCAAAAAAAAAAAAAACACGAAACATAAACAAATACTTCAATGGATAGTTGCATATAAGTTTTTTGGGATTTGCACATGGAAACCTATAAAACCATCAGAGAATGCCTTGGCCAACACCAAATGCAAAATAAATGTGGAGAAAGGAGATATCCACAACTAGTTGAACCCAAGTAGTCAGTATGAGGAGATATCCACAACTAGTTGAACCCAAGTAGTCAGCATGAGCCTTCAATTAGTTGTTTCTAAGGTCCAAGATGATAATAAAATATCTTAACCATCTAACATGGATTGATTACTTCCCCATTTACTGATTGATATATATTTCCTTACGATGAATGATACATCAAGCAAATTTAACCAACGTAAAATCTTTTTTTAGGAAGCTACATGACAAGATGCAGCAATCCCCACCTTTAAGGCAAATTTGATGCATCATGCGATATCTCACACCATCTTTAGAATATAACAGATTGAGAACCAATGCTCCTATATATATACCATCAAAAGGATAGAAAACATGCCTTTTTAAGTGCTAGTCCATCTTTCTCAGGAGTAATGTCATGGATTGCAACCAAAACTTCCGCTGGCGTCAATGCCGGACCCGTATGTGCAGAACCCTGCCATGAATCATTACAAACTTTGAGCATCTTTTATTGAGTTCAAGCAAAACCCACTAGTAGTTTACCTCAATTAGATCAAACTAAAAAAGTAATATGGTAATGTCAACACTTAAATGAAACTCATACTCTCTTTCTAGTATTGGAAACAAACATAATTGAAGTTGGCATTGGTCAGGAATTACATTGCTACAATTGGCCTGAATAAAGCTGTTCAATAAACAGCCTCAGCATTGTCTCTGTCAAAATATTATCTCCGGTTATATCACTAACTAACAAAATCAAATTTTCCCATATGAGCTACCATATGTACAGTAAATGGTGACTGGCGAAGGCACAGCCAATTACAAGCCAAAGGCATTTATTTTTCCCAGACATCCTTGGAAGTTATTTCTCTACAAATCAAGTCTTCATTAACATGAACAGCAACTCCTAAGTCAGATGGGGACTAATTTGCTTTAAGATAATGAATGATCTATACCACAGAAGCTGCTCCAATCAAGTGCACTATAGGTACCACATACAGAACCTTGGAAATGACATGTCAACAAATAAATAGACATTTTTCTAAGCATTCAAATATAATCAAACAAACAAATAAATAAAAACATTTAAAAAATGCTAAGCATCCGTTTGTGTAAGACTACAAATGGTTTAAAAAAAGACTAGAATAGTTGCGTACTGAAATTTAAATATAAATTAAAACATAAAGTTCCAAGAAGAAAATAGGCTTTGGCGTGTACCTGTAGTATGTGTGCAAGTGCTCTTTGAAACTTATCCAATGGAAGGCCAACAAGCTGAGGAAAAATAGGTAAAACCTAGAAACATTACACAATTAAATCAGAAACAGAGTCTACAACAAAACATAGATTCAAAATCTGAGAAGAAAGAAAAACAGGGTAACACCTGTACATTATGCCATTCAAGCAAAAGCAGCGCATAATAGATTAACACAAAGATGTAATCTTATCAGCAATGGGGATCTGTTCCATTAAGAGCCGTTACTTTGTCATTCTAAAGAAGAACTCGTGCAAATATGTAATACATTTGGGAAAAAAATTATATTTATTTAATTTTTTGGATACTACAGATATCCCCACCAAGGGTGGGACTAATCCTCTAGAGCTCTTGACCCACCCCATTAAAACCAGGTAATGGGCTCAAACTAGTGACGTCATAGAGATCTTATCACTGAACTGTCCTCGCGTGGGTTGTAATTATTTATTTATTTTTTGATAAATAGAGTTGGAAATTTTTTATTAATGGATTTCAACTATACTAGAGAGGTGAAAGTTAATTATTCAACACCAAATATGATGAAATCAACACACAAACTTACCAGAAAACAGCTGTAACTGCCATATCTTTTTCTACATTGTGATTTCTGAGTTATTCATCATCATTTATTCAATTACATCACAACCAGAAATAGAAATGGAATTTTGTCCTAAGCAACATCATATATAATGGGAATGGCCCATGTATATAATGACAGTAACAGAACAAGGCAAAAAATCTACCCCAAGATGTTGTGTAACACATCTAATTTGCAGATGGGTCCGTGCACATCACTTACAATAAACAGCACCGTTAACTCAAAATAAGCATGCATACTTTTGCATGCGTGCATGTTTGAGAGAATATTACACTTATGAGTCACGACTGGCAAAAAATAAAACATAGAAGGTAGAAAAACGAAGTGCACCTCGGTTTTGGACAACGATGACAATATTGGAATAAGAATTGTAGCATCCTGCATGAAAATATTCCACATAAAGACCAAAACATAAACAAAATTACAGGGAACAGAGAAGGTCGAAGTCTGTCAAAAAGAAAAACCTTTAATTTAGTTTCATATAAGCGTTTAACGGTGGAAATTAGTTCAGCAGAAGGTGTTGACCCTTCAGACAATATTTGTAGCACCTTGCAGGGGGGAAAAAAGCATTAGCATTGCTTCCGATTGTTGAAAAAAAAAATCAGAAGAAAATTAGAAGGTACACAATTTTCAAACAAGTATATATATATACAAGGCAAGTCAAACAGATATCATTCGTGAAATTAAGCAAAAGGAACCTACCTGTGTCAGAAGATTTTCACTTCCTTCTTGTGGATCAGATATTATACGGAGCAATTCAGAATATGATGACCCTAGGGCTCTTACAAGAATAGGAATATGACGATGGATAGCCTGCATCATCTTAGAGCTTTCAGAGTAATACTAGAAGGATCCCAAGAGAATTACATTACCTCTAAAAGTAAATAAAACATAACCACACAAGGCCTGTTCATGGGAAAGGGAACTATTTATGAGAAAGAGCTCTTTTCTTCCCCATGAACAGACTGATGAGGCTAAATTGAACTATCAATCTGACAGGATCCCTCTGATTTTGTTACCAAACTCCATTCTTCCCGCATAAGTCAACAAGCGGGTGCTTAAACTCTCTGATGTTACCTGTAGCCATTTGCCACTTATTCTTAAGGGAAAAACATGGCATTTAAAGGGATGTTACCCATGTGCAAACAGTCAAAGCCAAGCACTATCCTACACCTCAACTCCCAACACTGATCTAGGGTAATTCTATCCCGGGAAATGTGCCCCAACCAAGATTTTTAAAGGTCTGATAATTATGAATTTGCAATAGAAAAAGTAAATTTTATTTGATATCACTTAATTCTCAATCTTATATTCATATACATGAGATCCTATCTGTCCTTTTCTTCTGATGCACTGGTAGATCAAAGTTAATGAATCGAGCTGGTTTCCAAAAGAAAATAAACCCAATGATTCATACTTATGAAGTACAACAAAACAATCAAGGACTGGTTCAGACCCTTCAGTCTCAGCCTCAGGCCAAATCAACATGAGAACAGGTGACACTTGAATGTAGCCATCTCATCTTTTATTTTAAAATTATGATTTAGAGTAATTTAAATTTTAAGATAGAAGAAGAGGACACATGTAGCCAACCCAATTAGTTCGGGACTAAGACTTGTCGAGTTATACTGATCTATAAGGCTCAATATCTACACACAGGGTACTTAAGATTTGTTTTTAATCAACTCTTGCAGTCATATGTATGGCAAATAGAATGAAATGGACCTGCTTAACGACCTTCGGAGCTCGTGCATAATTTTCAAATACAAGTCGAAGAAGACTAGGTTTCTGCCAAAAAAAATAAAAATAAAAATAAAAATAATAATGAGAGATGAAGTAAGTTCAAACCAGCATAAAAAATAAAATAAAATAATTCAGTCATATTCTTTAACCTATGGATACTGAAGAAGCCACAAACCTTTGTACATAAAGCAAAAAACAAAGAAATCAGGCGTTGAGCTTCAGCAAATGAAACTGAGGAATCACTTCGGGAATCATATTGTGCACCCTTCATGGAGTCATTTTCAGATGTTCCCGGCTCTGAAAATTGAGAACCACTGATGGATGTTTCCTGACTTCCTCCCTAAGAAAAATGTGAAAGAACTAATAAGTTGACAGACTTGGCAAACTAAATTAACAGTTAATTCAAAGAATGATATCTAAATACTTTTGATTTCGCAGTGACAGAAAATCAAACAATGAATTGAAAGTTGTAAAACTAAAGGTCCAACTAGTGTGGAAGAGTTTACACAAACTCCAGTTATGTACAAACACACATGTACACATATAATAGGCAGTGGCCAGGTAAACACAACGTTTTGCATTACATATTTTATATTCATTTCTACAATGGGAAAAACAAACCCCAACTTCACCACTCATAGAAAGGTCTCCCATAACTTTCTTATCTAGGCTCAAGAAAGGCACTCTCAGCAAGGATCTGTAAAATTGATGAGTCAATACAGACAGCATGGTTATCATGGATTATGCATGTGTGTAGAATTAGTTGAAACTATCATGCATTAGCTCAAATGTACAACTGTAACATGAGCAAGAAATCCTATTTTCAAGATAAAGGCAAAATGGATTTCAAGGAGAAAGAAATTTCTGATTCCAAATGGTATATCCACAGCATATCTGAAAAATCAGAAAGACAAGAAGCATTATTTAATTTGGAGAACATTCCCTTGACTTGAACTGAAGTATTGTGGTTTCCCAGTCCAGAGAAAATATGCATTCAATAGAAAATAGTTTAGGCGAAAGTGTTGAAGAATATATTATTAAAGGGGGGTAAAAATATAGTCTGGTCACGGTACTAATTTATACAGTTTACAACCAAACAGAAAGTAAAGTTGCTCAATATAAAAAAATCATATACAACTATTGAAGGGTAAATAACTATCCACCCCCTCTACAGATGCCTTCCTAATGCAAAGTAAATATCCTTCGAAGTACCCATAGCATTACAATGATGAAAATGCAAAGAACTTCTCAAGTCAATATCTCGAAGCACCCACACATTACAGTGATGAATATTTTTCACATCAACCATGCCCAACTTTTTGAGGTATAAAAGCAAGAAGGGAGAAATAGAAGTGTGCAAAAGGACAACAATGAAAGAAACATAAGTTGCATACCTCCCCTTGTGTTCTTTGCTCACCAGACACGGATTGCGAAAGCTCTGTCTCTGAAACACGCTGATCAACAGCTGACAGCAACATATTAGTTGCAAATTGCTCAATATCTCCTGAAATGTAGTCATGGACGTAGAGTTTGTTTGCTACCTGCTCACCAAATAGCAATCCGACTTTTAGTATTTATTAGTACACATAAGACATAATGAGTGTTCACTCTAGCTTCAACAGGCAGACCAATCAGCAGCTTGAAAAAAAATCCATTTGAGAATGCCTTAAATGCTAATAAGTTGGATGTCCACGTACCAGTCTAATCGCTTTTGCACGAATGTCATCTTGTGAATGGACAGCACACTGCCATTACAAAAAATAAAAAGAAGCAGCAAGCTTCAAAAAAACATATACGATATAAAATAAATGCACAAAATCTACACGGCAAAAGCATTCATCGTTTTTATATAGGTTTTGCCATTTCACAACAGCCCTATCATTGTGATGTTTCTAAGTAAGTGCCCAGTGACAAAAAGACTCAATATTAGGAATATGAACTAGGATACCTAAACATGACTTTATAAAGAAAAAAGTAATACAACATAAAGCAAACAGGTTTAACAATTATCAAAACTATAAAACAGTCAAAATCTACCATTTAATTTTTGATAACTAAATTCAAAGACTTTATTAGATAAGCATCAAGGGGATGCCACCAATGCGCAAGATACTAGGAGAGAACATCTATGTTCTCAAAAAATTCCAAAGAAGAAAAATAATAAACCATTCAGATTCGGCTCATTCCCATTTTCTAGCCAACTATACAAGGTAGATACAAAAATATTATTTATCCAATACAAAAGAAATTCTAAATTTTAAAAACTCTAAGAATCCTTTCCTTCCAAGTAAGAAAACACAAACAAGAAGGAATAACACTCCACATTTACAACTTTTATGAACCTTAGTGCCCCGCTGTGTTTTAAATGCCTTCTTTGCATCCTAGGGGGAAACCCATAACATACCAAACCAAGATAAAACCAATCCAATAACTCCTTTGCCCATCCACAGTCAACAAGAATGTCAATAGATTCTCCTTTACTCTTACAAAGACAGCACCAATCTTTACTCAAATATTATTGTTGCTCAAAAGTTTACGATGAATCAAACACCAAACAGAAAAAGCAACTTTCAGAGGAGCCCCAAAAGACCATATATGCTTCCAAGGAAATAAAACCTTCCAACAACCATACATCACAACATAGAAAGACTTAACTATGAAAACACTTGTCTTATACCTCTTTCATCTTAATTCACCTTTCCTTTCCCCAACTTTTGTTCATATAATAGCTAGACTAAATTCATATGATTGTCAGTGTTTATTCTAAAATCAAAGTTTTATACTAACTACTACCTCCTGAGATAGGCAATACTCCACTAAAACTTCCTTGTCCACTACCAATTCAAACAAATCTGAGAACTTTTCCTTCAAACTCCTACCCTTAATCCAATGTGTCTTCCAAAATTTTACTCAATTTCCTCTCCCAACCTTTATTGTCGTGTGCTTCAAAAACTCTTGTAATATCTACCTAATTCCTTTCCACAACTTGGTTGTGCCTCATACCTAATTCCTCATGGTTGTGCCCCGTACTTTAATATGTGTCCCATTCTTAATAACAAATAAGATTTGTACGGATGCAGCGATTTTTGAATAACACCTCTTCTCTTGTTTGCAATATTTCTCTTTCCTCTTCCACATCCTTTTATGCTATGTTTGGCATGCCTTTCAACTCAAGAATGGAATGGTCAATTCCCGAGCCAAAGGGAACTCCACTCTGTGGAATGTGTTTTAATATATGAAAGGAACTTGAAATTCCCACATCTTACAGAATTAAGGTTTCTTGAATAAAAGACCAGAATTGACAATTACAATTCCATTCCTTAAGGAATTGCACCCTTGTCTTCAATAAATGTTGCAAACTGTAAATGATTTTTTTACTGCTTCCTTAGAGGAAGGGGGATTCAGTTGTTTAGTAATTATTTATTTCCAAAGAATTACTACGTTCATTTTTGCATACCAACGCATGAAAAAACAACTCCCATTCTTTATTCCTAGATGCATCAAACACAGTGTCAAAAGCCGTCCCACACCGGCCTATGAAAAAGGTTATTTCCTTTATATAAGATATGGACTTCTCTCACCTTAACACCTTGGTTTTTAAGGTTGAGACCCCTTTGTTGGATTTCATAACACATAGAAATTCTCTTGAATTCTTGTTTCTATTCTCCTTCATGTTCCCATTCCCAAGGATTCCAAACATAGCCTCAAGGCAAAGAAATGTAAACACTACTCAAAATGAAATGAGAAAAACAAAAAAACCTTTCCTTGAAAAAAGCCTTCCTCTACCAAGAATTGGCATCATGATAAAAATCAAGCATTTGTGTAGAAGCATATCAAAATTAACAGGCAATCAAAGTACATAAATTCGAATGCCGCAGGTACTGAATAACCTTTCCCAATTACCTTCAAAACAGTATCCAAGCAGGCTTGCCTATTTAATGGACGCCCCAAAATCAAGCTCCACACAGCACCAAGGCCCTGAGTCACACGATCACCATCACGGCCATCTTTTCCGCAGTGATAATCAGAGTAGCATAGGTTGTCTAACAGTTTCAATGACGAATCGGGCAAAAATGGAACTTCCCCCAGAAGTCGACTGAAAGACTTGTCAGTTGCTGGCAGAGCATCCAGCAAAGATTTTGCCTACAATAGAAGAATAAATACTTGTTACTCTTACATCAACAGGAATTGAGTTTGATCAGCTAAGAAAGTGCCTACCACTCTCAGGAGGAATTTTTCATATACAACAGCAGCAAATGAAGAT
>JAVXUM010000037.1:6749940-6760397 GCA_035590655.1 Pouteria glomerata
GAGTTTTGACCAAAAAGATTATTCAAGAGACAACCAATTTACTTTTAGAATGAAATCAATGCCTCCTTAATTTGAAAAAATAAAATATATATATATAGAGAGAGAGAGAGAGAGAGAGAGAGAGAGAACAATGGAAAATCTATCCTCTGAATCTTTCATCATCTCTAGCCATTATTGCAATCCTCTCCTCCAACCTTGAAAAGTGAAATCACCACCTTCACTATCACTTGATTGTTAACATACATTACCAACACAAGGTAGTTAGTGAAGTCATGTTCAGCAAACAAAGAATTCTTCCACAGTTTTACCATATAACTATCTTCAACTACACAAAACGTAATAATGACAAATTATAAAAATACATAAATATAATGGTAATGATGTTTATGAATCCAACTCAACAAAGCCTTAGTAACAAACTACTTGAGTCAAGTGCATGAATAATCTTTTACCTCCATTTGTTGTAAGTTACGTTTTCCATGGTGTTACATGAAAGTAGCTGTTTTCACACAATTTTTGTCCATGTAAGCATAGGTCTAACTTTTGTCTTCTCTCTCTTCTACTTAGATAGACACACTCTTCTGTACTACTGCATGTCTGTGTCTACGTTAGACATAATTAAACCAACCTCATCACAACTCCTTTTCTATCAATAACACCTCAACTTTCTTTTGAATATTTTCCCATCTTTTCTTGTACCATACATCCATACCAATATCCTCATTTTTGCTCTACTCATCTTATGAAAATGTTGCTTCTTAATGGCCCAACGCTCTATGTCACAATATAGTTGATGTTATTACCACCCTATAAAGTTTTCCTACCAACTTAATAAGTATTATTTGGTCACATAAAACACTTAAGTCACTTCTCCATTTTAACCCCCAAGTCAAATCCTACAAAAAATGCCTTCTTCAATCTCCATTCACACAAATAATTGATCCAAGAAATAGAAAATGTCACTTTTGACACTTCATGATCCTCAATTTTCAGAATGCCCTCATTCGTAATTTTAATTTAATAGAATTTACAGTACATGTACTCTATTTTAGTCCGACCTTCTTGAATCTAAAATGTGTCTCCAAAGTTCTAACTTATGATTAACCCTAGACCTAGTTTTATCTATCAATGCTACTGTCTGTGTAGAACATGCACCAAGGGATATCATCTTGAATGTGTTTAGTAAGCTCGTCCATAAACAAAAAGCGAATCCTTACTACAGACTAATTGTAATTGCAAAATTATTTGTATCATTTTCAACCAATAAAACATGGATCTATATAGGTTCATATATACCATGCATAAACTCAGGGCCTTGTACATATTTATGATTAAAAAAAACACGACCTAAGCTATCACGAGCTTAGATTGGTCGTGACAAAGCACTAGGGTAATTGCATTTCCAATTTTTTTTTGATAAAAGAAAAATATGTACATAAATAAAAGAGCACCAAAGGGATGTTGCCCAAACAAAAGCTACACAAGCAAAAGACCTCTCGAGTCTACATATTCTCAAACAAAAAGTAAAGAGTTCAGATCTAGCTCACTTCCCCTGACTAACCAGTAATACAAGTGAAAAAAAGAAAAAAAATACATTCTTTGTTCTATACAAAGAAGTCTTGTCATCATAGAAACACCTTATATTTCCTTCCCCAGGGGTAACTCACATGATGCTAACAGGAATGAGTCACTAGGTTTTCCTTCACACTTTACAAACATTGGCTTCCCACCATGACTCAACAGCATGTCTCACCTCGTCAAGGAAAGCCCACTACATTCCAAGACAACTCAAGGCCAATGCCTATATTTCTCTGCACAAACAAGTGATATATAGTTATTCCCACCTTCTTACACAAGCATCAACTACTCACCAGCAAGAAACCTCTCTTGTTGAGATTGTCATTGTGTGTGTTTTCCCATGAATCACACACCACACAAATCGGCCCAAATACTCTTCCAGGGAAACTTGCTTGCTGTCTTCCTCCAACACTTTATGATAGGATTTGACCTCAAAACAGACTTGAAAGTCTCCCCATTCAATCTGTCCTCTTCTTCTTCAATATTGAAGGAATATACAACAATAATCAACCTGGTGAAACTATTAACTTCCCAATCAAAATCATTTCTCCTAAGTGCCACATTCCATACACCAACCCCTTCCTGCCTATGATAAAAGTCTGATAGCACCCCTTCTTTATCTATTACTATCTCATAAATGTCAGGGTATAATAATTCTCTTAAAGACCTCTCTTCCAGCCAAGGATCATTCCAAATGTTGATCGATCACCATTACCCACCACAAAGGACATATAACTCAAATTCTCATCAACCTCTCCCGATGCCTTTCCAAAGGCTAGTGCCATGCGCTGCTCTGGATACCCTAGTGAACCAATCACCATTTTTTACCCTGAACTTAACTGCAATCAACTACGTCCAAAGAGCTTGTTCTTTCGCTCACAAATCTCTACAACCATTTCCCAGTGAGGACTTATTCAGCAAGTTGAATCTCCCAATCCCCAACCCACCAAACTTTATTGGCTTGGTAATCGAATTCCAATTAACAAGGTGATATTTAAACTCCTCCCCCACACCCCCATAAGAACGACCTCTAAATTCTCACCAACTTCTTCTGAACTGAAACAGACATCTTGAACAGTGGTAAGTAATAAATCAACAAATTAGATGGGAAGCTTTTAATCAAGGTAACTCTACCTACTTTCGACAAATACCACCTTTTCCACCATGAGAGTTTCCTTTGGAACTTATCAATACCCCAATCCCATACTTTGGTGGCCTTGAAAGTTGCACCCAGAGGTGGCCCCAAGTATGAAGAAGGTAACTTGCCAATCTTACAAACCCAAATGCTTGCCAGCCTCCCCACATTCTACACCTCCCAAATTAGAATTAATACTGATTTACCCTGATTCACTCTTAACGTAGACATTGTATCAAAACATAATAGAATGTGCCCCAAAAGCCCCAGCTAGAGTGCCCCAGTGCCATAAAACACAATAGTGTCTTCAGCAAACAGAAGATGGGAGATTCCCAAAATGCTCCTATTCCTATGACTACTATGAATCCTTTGATGATTCCTACTCTAACTACCCTAACACCACAATCTGTTAAGCGCTTCTATTGCCAAGAATGAACAAAAAAGGGGATAAGGGATACCCTTGGTGTAAACCCTAGAATGCCTCAAAGAATCCCACCAGCGCATCATTAATAATGACTGTGTATTTATGCCACCTTATCAATTTCCTCTATCTCACCCAAAAACCCACGCACTCCAACATAATCATATTTCCAGTTGTGCATTAATAAGAACCACATAAACCATCTAATTCAATAAAACTGCAACCCTTTTAACCATGCTTCAGAGTTCAGATACAAAATATAATATCATTTCCTATTTTCCATGATTTTTCTCAACTCATCTTTTTTCTTTTAAAATTAAGCATTCTATGTATGCAGTTTCATCAGCATGCTGTCCACAAAAAACTACAGTTTTTAACTACGTTGCATTAAAAGTCTGGCATAAAATAAAATATCCATCCACTTGCAACATGTCTCAGTTCGTTTCATTTTCTAGAATTTGCATTTGAACAAGCAGTTCTTAGCACCTTGAAATAAATCTGAATAAAACCTGGATGATAATGATGATGAAACTATCGACTAAAGACATTTCTATTAATGAAATACTGCTTGAATTATAATGATTTATTCAACCTAAATTTAAAATATCATATGAAATTGTAGCTGTGATCTCAGTTCCAATCTCATAGGCATCAAAGGATTGTCAAGGCAGGATATAAGAGTAGCAATCGGTCAATCAAAGCACACAATCATATGGAAATTGTGTCTTCAAATCAACCAAATTCACAACTCCCATAAGCATAGCTATGTATTACAAATACTAGTGAGCTACTGGCATGCCCTTCTTTGGTAAAACGTTAGTTTTCTTGATGCGCAGTTGGAAAACAATTTGTTGAAACTGATTAATGTTCTTATCCATGAGAAAATGTGTTGTACCAAGCTGATGGAGGACAACACAATAAAGTTAATTTATCCATTGGAAGGTAACTTCAGTAACTTAACAAAAAAGAAGCTAAACACAATCTGCAAAAAGCATTTCCCTCTCAAAGCTAAAATAGTAAACCAAAAGGAACAGCCAACAAAGTGCATTGTCTGAGAACTGATCATTAAAATGAAGGTAAGAAGATTGGAATCCATCCTGAAAATGCAACAACATTCAAACAATAACATGGAGACAAAAGATTTACGACCCAAGAAAAAGGAAGTAGTGCGTAAATAATTGGGCAATGCCCTTTCCAAAAACTTTGATTATTGCCAGTATTGAATGTGTATCAATGGTCATAAAATCAATAAATACATTTTCAACAGCACTTGAATGCTACAGCTGTATGCACATCAGTTGGAGATACCACACAACAGTGACATAAATGGTCTCTCAAACAGTTCACATTGCATAAACTGCATTGCTTGGCTAACAGTTTTTCTCATCGCATGAAATGACCATTCTATCCATCTTTTTATCACACCTATCACTGGCAGATGCGTTGGCATCAGTTCTCCAGTCTCCCCTTATCTGAACAACCAATTCAGCAGTCCCAAGCTTATGTCCAAAATGCCATTTAATTCCGCACAAAAGACCTGGTCAGCATGCTGCAATAATACCAGAAGCAAGCAGTTGAGCTTGCACTACAACAAGTTTCCAAAAGCTTTAGTGATCCCTCCAAAACTTTCAAAACAATTAGAGAAACTGAGGTTAAAACAGCTTGTAATATATATACATAAAAAATTTTAAGACCATAGATATGAAGACATCTAGCACGATCAGCTACAAGTATAGACTCAATGTCATTATCCATATTCATAGTGTAATATAATACTTTCAGGCAAAGAAAAAATGTTGGATAATGTCACAGTGCCAATCAGCATGGTGTTACACACTCAAGTCAGGAAAAGATTGAATGAAACACACGCCACAATAGAAACCCAGTAGCAGAAAGCATCATAGGAAAAAAATGACACAAACCATCCAACTGATTACTATAAGCATGCCCGGGTATGAGACTTGATTTTTGTATCTACCAAGTATAGATAAATGCTGCACTCCTTTTGGCAACTTCAGTAAATTTTCTCTTACTTTCAAACAAGGTCATCAGATGGCAAACAAACAAATACATCAGACAGGCTGAAAATATAATTCCTTACTTGATTTTTGCATCCCATTGTACTTTTAATACAATGTCTTGCTCATCAAAAAATTAACAATAATAACAAATGAATCAGCCAACGACATAAAAACACATAACTCAAGGGGCTATAGTCATACAAGTGTACCGGGTGAATTAATACTACAAACACATACAACACACATAAATATGCAATTGTATTGTTTTATGCATGTGATCTTCAGGTTTTGAAAACCTCACATATGAAGCTTCTTCAAAAAGCATCCCACATTAGCATTAAAAATTGATACTGCCAACCCAATTTGCCCTTTATAAGGTAGATTTACTAGAAATATTGTAGTGCGCGTGCTTGGTGGTGGTGGGGATGTCGGAGGGCAGCTACATTACAAATCCATTGCCTCCAATCTCCTCTATACAAAGGCATTTCCACCGTGGCAATCAATAAAAACACAACCATTATCACTTCATACCTTTATTTAACTTGCCATTCTGCATCCTTCTGGCACCTTTGACTCAAATTATATTCCACCTTGTTTCTCAATCCCTTTTCCTTGAACCAGTACTTCAATTTGCATAAAAATTAATTCACCTACCAATCACAATTATTCTTTTCTCTCTGATATTATAATACTCCAATATAATTGATATCGGTTGACTTCTACTTACTCAGCAGACCACTCTTTTCGGCACAAGCCCATTAGTGGTTTGTTTGCTTTATTTGTTAAAAATAAAAATAAAATAAAAAAAGAAAATTAGTTTATCACAGTAGCATACAGAAAATAGACCTACCAAAATTATGAAACACGCAATTAAAAAGAAGATGAAGAAGCAGCAGCAACAGCAAACAGATGGTTCAGTGACAACTCACCAATGAACAACAGATATTGTCAAAGGTCCAGACAGACTACTGGCTGACGTCAACAAATCCAGTAGAATGCCAATAGATCTATCTGCTTCTGATGTGAGTGCAGCTGGATCAAGCACAGGGTGGCCACCAAACAGCCATGAAATGTTAAAAGTTCGTCCATTTCTTGAAATAGCTACATGCAAAAACAATATTTCAATGAAATTCAACTGCTCAACTATCATGGCCCATGAGAGAAGGAATTCGACAAACAAGCTAAATGCAGTTTGACAAACAATTCATATGATCTACACTCAAACTCCTAGGCCATTCAATGGTTAAATGCAATACCTTCCTCAGCAGGATTTTCAGAATCATTGGTGTCTGACGTAAATAGTAAAACATGTGTCTCCAAGAATTTCAAAGCCAGCAGCTTCACACCAACAGGACCAGACTAAAAACATCAAGTCCAAGCGAAGTTCATGTTAGCTGTGTATTTTAAATCTCAATGACCAATAATCCGAGATATGGATATTGGTAGTTTTCTTCAGCCAGAAAGAAACCACATAAACAACAAATGAGGATGAACTTAAATACAAATGCAGCAGCAGTCTTCATCCTGAACAATTTAACCTCAAGTATCATATAATAGATTTCATCAGGGCAAAAATAGTACTGCATGCTCCCAATTACCAAATCAATAAGCATGTAAGAAAAAAGTACAGGCAAACTACCCAAAATACTGTGGAGAGCCCTGAACAACCCAAAAAAGCATATCATTTGTCATTCACAAGATTAATAACAGATTTTTTAGCAAATATCTTCTAAAACACCTCCCAATACCAAAGGATAAATAATGGATCAGTGGCCACTCTTATGACCATCTTGCTCTGCCCTTCCCAAATGGATCAAAATTGAATACTTGGTTCACTCTGCAACTTCATCAAATACTCACAGAGCCAAATCATGCATCCAATAGTTTTGACAAAGTTTTAAATAAGAAATTGCATATAGAAATCAAGTCCATTAACAAGATTATCGACGCTTAACCAAAAGTGACCAAAAAAACCAGCCTCTGAAGATTGAACACAGGCCTTCTATTGAAAAAGGAAATGAATCATCAATCCAGGTAAGCATCTTACATTTATCGCAGTTTTCAGCCATTTAGATGGAAATTTTAAATTCTTCAGGCAACCTTGAACCTCGGAGGAGACAAGCAAAGTAATACATACCTCCCACAGAATGCCAAAGACCGCATCCTTGAATTTAATCATCCATGTCCAAAGCTCCTCAAGCCACCTCTCAACTATACCATGCCGCCGGAACTATAATTTTTCAAAATACAGTTTCACAGTGTGGATATAGTCAAAGAATTACAAACCAATAATTTCACAAATCAGAATTGTAGATAGCTAAAATAGCAATAAATTAATCAAAATTCAATCTATGGCTTGTTACTTGTAAGTTCAAATGAACAGAAAAGAGAGGAGTACCAAATTCATGTACTGGAGAAAAACTAATTTATATTGCAATGGCCAATAAAATAACAAGAAAATATATTATATATATATTGACAAGTAAATATGCAGTCAAAAGATACCATGAGGGCACTAACCCTATACAAAAGAGAGGAAGACTAAACATCTATGCATTATTTCTTTAACAAAATATATGTGCATATACATGAATAAAGAGGATGATACATTGGGAATGGCTAGGATTGCTCAGCTTGTAGAACAAAGGACTGAAAATTCTCGTGTCATGAGCTCAAATATGGTTTGTACCCAATAAAAGACAAGTGTAAGTGGGAAATGCAATAGACTTCCACCTAACCAGATGATTATGAGTAAATTCTATTTAACATTATTGTAAACTCGATAAGAAGATAAAATCTCAAATCACAGACTTGCACATCCTGATTAGCAGAAGACCATATAAACTTTATAGCTATGATCAGGGTATAAAACCAGTGGGTGTCATCCTGCTAGGAGAAGCAATGGAGTGAAGCACCCGAAAGCAACTTGGACCAGAGAGACAGAGAGCGATTTGAACAAAAATAAACAAAGTGGCTAAGCAAACTAAGAATTTTTTGCTTCCACCCAATATAATCCAAAAACATGCACTTAACTCTATAAATGAGTGCAGTGATGCAAGAGCATACAGATAGAACAACACGTGCCCATTTGAGAAATGATTTTTTTCTGCTTTTGTTTCTTTTTATTTTTCTTCCCTACTGCTCCCATCATCACCAAACATAATTTCTAATCCACAACCCATGAACTTCATGAATCCAAAACTGAAAAAGAACTTTTTTAACTCATGACATGCACTTGATTATGTAACCATAAGTTAGAGTGTCCTAATAACATCATCTTGAGAACAAACCCAAATGCTACCTTCCCAGGGGAAAATCTAGAAAGACAATGTGCATTCAAAATTTTGGAAAGTGCATGTTCAATGGTGACGAGAGAGAGAGAGAGAGAGAGAGAGAGAGAGAGAGAGAGAGACCTGAAGTGTCAATTCCTCCAGAACGCTGCAAAAAATATTTTTGCCACTAACAATGGATTGCCTTGCCACAGCAGAATCATTATCTTTTAATGATGTCATTAAGACAGGCATTAATATTGAAAAGTGTTCCATAGTTTTCAACCCAATCTCCTCCACTACCCTAACAAAAAATTAAACAAAACAAATGGTCAAAAATCTCAAACCATCAAAGAACAATTTGAAGCAACAAGGAGATTTACTCAGATACCTCAAAGAGCTACAGACATACAAGTTAAATACAGCAGCATCAATAACTTTTTGACGCATCATTAATGAAAAAAACAAGGGATATAAAATATTGATTTTTGTAATTTGTTCGGAGAACTCAACTCAACATAGCTTTTTATTATTTGCTGAATATATAGCGGTTTAAGTTGTTCCCATGAATAATTCCTCTAGTAGAATTATATATTTGGGCAACTAATCTACTTTACTTACCCAAAAAAAACAATGGATAAACAAGAAGTTTTTTTCTTTTTCTTTTTTTAAGGGGGAAGAAAGGGGGAATAATGGATAAAATAAATAACAGATAAAAAGAGAAATATAAAAACCAATACTTTGTGCAGCAAAAACATAGTAAATTCGATCTCCTTTTTGTACGATATGGGTAGGACAAATTACCCACTAATTAATGGCAACATCCATATTACAAATAGAAGTGATTATCATTGCCTACATGATAGAAAAGGCAGCTCCATTGTTTATTAAGAATGTAAATGACACAATGCACCATACTTGAGCCTCTAATGTGCAGATACATGGTGACAGGTCCAAGACTTGAATCTTGGAGGGGCGGGTTTAAAAAATTATGGACAAGGGGTCTATTAGGCATTTTGAAAAAATTTTGGGGAACAAGCCTAAAGGGGTATTCAGAATTTTTGCTAAAATTACACCAAACCTTTAAGGATTTTTTTTAAGATTGGGGGCGACCACCCCCTTTTGGATCCATCATTATGCAAACTGCAATGGTGTAAATTATAATTTACTGTAAAATTAAAAAGAGCTGTGGCAGCTACAATCACACAAATCTCAGCCTTTCATCTAGTTAGACCAACATTAATGAAAATTTGAGAACGAACATTAACAGGCATTTCTTTAAAAAAAAAAAAAAATAGAGAAACAAAGCTCCAAATATTTTAGTTTGACTGAAGCTAAAAAAATGATAAAAATCACAACAATGAATTAATTCATAAAAAAAAAAAGTACAAAGAAAAAACATGTAATAATAACGAAAATTGAATAAATGAAATTAATTATCATAATTTAATTTTGTTTACCCATTTTTATGTTAAATATCAATGTTTATTCAACAATACAATTAAATTTTGTATGAAATAATTGAATTAAATAAGATACTAAGGTATGTGAAATTGAACGATCACCCAAAAAAATGAATTATCTTTTGGTTGGCAAATGTAATAACATGAAAGTAGAATAACTCTTTCCATTCCAACATTTTTTTACAACCTTATTTAAATTTTTATTGTTTAACAAAAAAAAATGATGGGGGTGGTGGTGGAAAGTAGATAGAGTAGTACAAGTCTATGAGATGCTAAAGAGGTTTAGCTATGATAGTGATTGGCGGTCATCGCTCTTTGCAATGAAAAGGTCATGGCTTTTGATTTGTAGTTGTGCTTTGTGGCAATGGTAGAGATAGATCAGGGCGGATTTATGCTTTGATATTGGAGTGGCAAGATTGAAAAATTATGGACAAGACTGAGTATTAGGAGTTTAAAATATATATATATATATTTGAGGGGGCGAGCTTCAAAGAGTACTCAAAATTTTTGCTAAATTACACTAGTCCTCTATGAATGTTTTTGGAGTTTTTTTGGTGTTTTTTTTTTTTT
>JAVXUM010000037.1:6778343-6789601 GCA_035590655.1 Pouteria glomerata
GAAAGGCCCATTTCAAGCTTTTTTTAATCTATACAAACCTCCACAAAATTTAATTTTTTTTACTAATAAAACAAATTAAAAAATTACAATTTCCTAAATTTATACTAATTTATGTAACTCTAAATATGCTAAAAACAATATTACATTTTATTTTATCGAGGAAAGTATAAATCACCAAACACAATGGTAGAGATTTGTTGGGTAACTTGTGTAGGTGGTGTTTGATTTATGAAACTCACCTATTTTTATTAATTTTTTTAATCAAATTTTATTATATATTATATTTATTTTATTTTTTTAATTTTTTTTTGTCAGCCCTGTCCTAATTTTCTTTTTTCTTATAAAACAAAAAATTTTCAATGCCATTGGACTCTAAAAGCTTCATGATCGGTGACAGGTGACAGGTGACAGGTGACAGGTGACAGGTGACAACACCCATTCCTCCTTCAATGCAAAATCTGCTTTCCGACGGAATTCCAATTTCCTCGCCAAAATAACTTACGAAGGCGGATTGTGGATAGGCAAGGGGGCTTAGGGTTAGGGTTTTGCAATGGAGGGCTGGGATCCGAGCACTAAGTCGACCCTGACGCAGATTCCGCTGCTGACAACGAAAGCCGGCCCGCGAGACGGAGCGGCGTGGACGCAGAGGCTGAAGGAGGAATACAAGGCGTTGATCGCCTACACATCGATGAACAAGGCCAACGACAACGACTGGTTCCGGATCTCCGCCGCCAACCCAGAAGGCACCAGGTGGACCGGCAAATGCTGGTACGTCCACAACCTCCTCAAATACGAGTTCGACCTCCAATTCGACGTCCCGGTCACCTACCCCTCCACCGCTCCCGAGATCGAGCTGCCCGAGCTCGACGGCAAGACCCACAAGGTACTTTGATTGGTGACGCTTTTGCCGGCTATTTTCTCGATCAACTTGTTTCCCTTTTACCCTAATTTGTTGATTTTTGTTGGTTTGGGGATTTAGATGTATAGAGGAGGGAAGATATGCTTGACTGTGCATTTCAAGCCACTTTGGGCCAAGAACTGGTATGATTTTTTTCTAAAATCTTTTTTGTTTAATTGAATTAATGCTTGAAGGATTTCGTTGTTGTAATGGAAAACATTGTATGATGCGTGGGATACATATGTATATATATCTTCTTAGCTGAAATTTGGTTATGATTTGTTATTGTTGGTCCCCGTTAATAAGATTTGGAAGAAGATTGTTTATGGATTATTGCTGGGGTTTGGAAGTGCAATTAAATATGGGTGCTGCTATTTGCAGTCCTATTTTTCTCTCTTACAGCCTAGTTAAATTTTTCTTATTTTAGGACAAAAATGTCTTAATGCAAAATGACCTTATTGCCCTCTATATTTACCACATATAACCTACACTCTAAAAAATCTATATAAAATTTTAGCAGAAATTTGCTGAAAATATCAAACAATTTCGACAATCACTTGATGAAAAAATCAAATAAATTCGACAATTGCTTGCTAAAATAAATTTTTGACAGATAAACGAAATATCTTTTAGCAACTGATTACTAAACAAATTAAAAGCTTTCAACATATACTTGCTAAAAAAATCAAACAATTTTAACAATCAATTGTTAAAAAAATTTAGCAATTTTGGTGTATTTTTAGAACTTTAGATACAATTTGTGAGTTGTGTAGAGTAAGTATTGGGTTGCTTGGAAAAATATAGGATGCATAATTAATTGGGCTGGGTAGAGAAAAAGTAGGACTGCGAATAGCGGCATCCTTAAATTTTTACCCTATTGCTTGATGCGTTTTGGGTGCCATTGTTTCACAATTCTATATCACTATTCGTTTGGTTGGTTAGACATGCTCAGGAAGAAGAATAAGAAAACAGAGATTATGTGCTCGTTTGGCAAAACTTCCTAGAAGCCCTTTTAGTTCTTAAGGACTTTCCAATTACTTATCGTATTTTTGGATGAAAGTCCATCATGGAGAAGCTGTCAAAGTGATTTCTTTAGAATAGATTTTTTTTTTTGGGGGGGGGGGGGGCTCAACGTTTTGATTTTTGTTATTTTTTTTTAATAAAGATTTCATATGAGACGGAAAAAGGCCAAAACAAAAAAATGTGGGAGCTAATCCATCCCAAATCACCCCATATCACTGAATGCTCAATGTTTTTTTGGGTTTCGAATTTTGATTAATTTGTTTTTGCAGGCTTGGGCTGCATGGCCGAGTGTAAGTTTCTCTGCTTCCTTTTTAAGTGATCAATTAGCATATAATTTATTTTTTCCTCATTTTGGCAGCCCTAGGTTTGGCATAGCACATGCTCTATGTTTGGGTCTTGCGCCATGGCTTGCGGCAGAAATTCCCATTCTTGTGGATTCCGGTATGATTAAGCACAAAGATGATGTAGCCTCAGCTAGTGAGTCTCGGTAATTTTATGCTTTAATGAGGATGTTTTAACTTTCTCAGATGTCATAGTCGTGTTAGAGACTAAATTACAAATGGATGTGTAATTTATGGATTTATCCAAGAAGTGTACAATACACTACCTATCTGGGAAAAAAAAAAGTGTACAATACACCTGCTGAAATTAAAGCAACATGAACCATTCATTTTTCCTAGAATTTCCTTGCATTATATAAGTATGAGCTTCAAGTGATGCCATGTGAAATGGGACATATATGCACATGCATTTTACTTATTTACAAAGTAGTTGATGATATCGAACTGATGTTTTGTCCTGTATTTGATCCGCACCTGTAAATTTCAGTTCAAAATGCAAGAAAGCCTAAGTGAAAATGTGGAACATCTCATAGCATCTGACTTGCATTTTGTGCATTCGGTTGTTTATATGTCCAAATGCAATTGCACTTTTGTTGAAAACGGCCAAATGCAATTTGAGAGCAGTGTCTGGTACGTGGTGGTTTTTTGTGGTATTGTACAGATGTCACCTCTCAATTAATGTGTAGATGTGAAAACAACTGGGGTTTTTGTCATGTGTGTGTCTCTTTTTTTTTTACAATTTTTATGGTTCGTGTTTCGATTATTTACAGCCTTGCATTACAATTATCTTATTTTAGTTCCCATTTTGTCTTGGGGTTTTTCCTATTTAATCATATTTGTGCCTAGCTGTTCTTTCTAGTCCCAGTTGTTGATGACAACCTCATGCTTGTTGAAGGCTTATTACTTTTTAACTTGGTCCATGAGGTGAAGTGTACTCCAAAAATGTATGGCATTCTGATAACTCACTGCATAATCGAGTGACTTGAATGAGCTTTAGGGTTCAAAGGAAGATTTTCCCTGTGAGGAATATCAATTTTCAAGTTTTGATATTTGAATAACTGGATTACGAATTAAGGATGGGTAATTCATTTTTGACTTGAGAATATTATTTGTGTCTTCATAAAGATCGATGAAGAATGATTCAATTGGGTTGTCATTAAATTCAGAAGCTTGAGATCCAAAATTTGAACTGAATAACTGAAGAACTAAAAGGGGTCAATTGACTATTTTGTTTAATGGGTTGATTTGTGCTGAGGACTAATTGAAGCCTGATCAGGTGTCAATCTTTGAGTTTGTAAGCATGACCATGGCTTAGGTTTTAGGCACAGGATCACGTAATAGTTTGATGAATGAGAGTCCTACCTTGGCAGGAAAATTTACCGAGGGTTATTTACTATAAAAAACAAGGCCTATCAATCTAAGGTTATATTTGTGACAGTTGAATGGAACGAAATAAAATGAGATGGGATGAAAGAAAATGAGAGATGGAAATGAAATAAAGATGGGAAAAGGATGGAACGTTCATTTAATTCCTTTATTTGGTTGCCAAAAAGAAAGTCATAGGAATGGATCCAGTTGAATGATTTGATTACATATTTTAGATATGGTATGATAAATGAAATAGAATAAAAAATTACCGACATTAATTTTTAAAGACTGCAAAAATAAATTTTATTTTTAGCGATCATTAAAAAATACTTCTACTAATATTTTTTTTACCTTTTTAGTATGCCTACATACGAATTGGGTGAAAATAGACCAGGGTAAAGTGATCATTTTTTGGCTCGATTTGAAATTAGATCAAGATTTGCTCAATTTATAAAACATGGTAGAGCAATATTTCTCAATTCTCAACCATTTGAAAAGTCTATACTGTGAATTTAGGCATTAAACGGGGTATAAGGGTAAAATGGTAATTTTATGGTTCAAGTCCAAATTAGGTTAAAACTTATTGAGCTGATAAAAATATATCAAGCAATATTTTTTAGCTTCTTAGAAAGCTTAAAATGCAAATATGGTTTGACAATAGAGTTAGGGGTAAAATGATAATTTTTAGTCTACGTAAAGATCATGTTGAAATTTACTAAGATATAAAAAATATGTGAATGATTATTTTTAGTCAAAATGATTTTGTATTAAGTCAAAGGTTAAATAACACAAAGCAAGCAGAACAGATTATAGCAATATCTTACTGTTTCAACAGTTGTTCAAACAGAGACACTTCTGAACAATTATCTAAACAGAGACCCTATCTCTAGGCGTTCAAACTCTATTCGAATGATAATAACACAAAGTTAAATTTCTGTTCAATCTGAATACTAAATTACAAATCTCATTTTTAACCCACCAACTCAACAATAAAACACGTTAGCATTTAAGGGCATGGATAACATGTTAATAACTAGTTTTCATGATTTTTTAATAAAGATTTCAAGATCTAAATGTATTTACACACCCACACATATTTATATACATGGATCTACTTCTTCTTCTTCCTTCAACCATTTTACATAACACACATGCACAGCATGCTTATACCCACACAAACAGAACATGACAAGCTAAAATACAACCCCTGCCTCGTATCCAAGCAATTGAAGAAAAGGAAGAAGCCACAGCAGTTGCTCCACCCGAAACCCAAACCTCCATCACCACCGGGCAACTCACTTAGCCATGCACACCTACACACCCTCACACTTCTCTCAAGTTCTACGGTCTCTTTTTCCTTTCCCTCTCTTTCTCTCTCCCAACCTCCCTCTTTTTTCTCTCTCTTTTCTTTCCTAGAACTGTCCCACCTATCCTCGCGCCCACCCACACACACAGACATAACCAGGGGAGAAGGAAGGTGTCTAAGGTGTAGGGGTAACAAGGGAGAGAGATAGGGGTAAATAGGGACGCAGAGAGGACGGATGAAAAGACTCGAAATAGGAAAACCAAGAAAAAAACAGTCACTTGCAAACTAAGGAAGGTCTAACCAGAGTCTTGTTCAAACAACGAGCTCTTTGGACCCCGTATATACACAAATCTTACACTTAAAAAAATTTTCAAGTGCTGAGTGTCATACTCAACCATGGTTAAATTTTAACTCAGCCTTGATCAAAACTAACCCAACTTGTACCCCAAATCAACCATACTCAAGCCAAACTAACCCCACGATAACACATAGCGGGAAACAAAATATAAAATATAATTATGAAAATTCTAGTTATTACATATTGGCTCTATAAATAAAGTTTTCTATTTAGCACACGTTGCATATAAATGTGGCACATAACGATAATCCAATAGTTACAAACACCTAAAACTTATTTTCTTTCTATTTCATTCCCTTTTTCCCTCTCACCACAAACATCTTTCCAATCAGAAAATTGGACCTGCTGCGAGGATCTCCTCAGTGAGCTTGTTGTCAGTTCCAATCTTGTAGTTTGCAAACACCTCAAAGTTCTTCTTGAATAAACCCCCCAACTTCAGTAGAGTGTCATTGTAAGCCTTCTTATCAGACCACTGCAATCCAAGACAAATCATTCATCAATAAATGGAATTCACAGTAAGATAAATTAATTTTTAAGAAACGGCGTTAGCCAATGTAACAGTAATGGTCACAATAACACAAAAGTGTAATAGAAACATAATGAAAGATGTAACAGGATCAAAAAGGGACCCGAAACTATTATGTAACAACAACCAACGTTTCTTAAAACTATTACGTTGTGTTTGTTAGGAGATGTGGAATTCAGAATTGGATTTATTATTTGTGGGTTCCACAAATTTGCTGTTTGATAACCAAAAAAAGGAAGGGGATTAGCAATCCTTTCAGATTGCTAATACTTCAAATTGTGAGATTAGGAATACCATAGGGGTGGGATGACATATCTCCAACTCCGAATTTGCTTTCCATCAAAATCTAAAGGTTCAAAATTATTTTTTGTCGCTTCTCTTATTCCACTTTGTAACCCATCAATCAAACAACAGCAAAATAATCTCACATAAGAAGTTAATCCAATGTTATATTCAATCCCATATATTATCCCATGATATTATTTATACTTTGTCATCCAGTCTTTCCAATCGAACATATTCTTAGTCTAGAAATTACATGTCAAGAGTAGTATAATCTAGAAACTAACTTACAGTGTTCACTGGATCTAAGATTTCTGATGGCACACCCTCGATTTCAGTGGGGATATCAAGCCCAAACACCTCAGTCTTAGCATAGTTTGCCTTCAAAAGGGTCCCTGAGTGAATTGCATCGATTATTTTTCGGGTGTAAGCAAGCTTGATACGATTACCTGATCCGTAACTGCAAAAATAAATACAAGATCAAATTTATAAATCAACTTGAAATCATCATTTGTATCAAAGCATTCAATTCAAAACTAATTGTGAATGAGTGGAGAGGCTCCATATAGTATTTTATAATAGTTTGGAAGGCTTGATGTGGGATAAATATAAAAAATAACCCCTCATATGCGACCCTTGCTTGCATGTGGGAAAGGCAGACTATAAACTGAGTATGAGAAGTATACAAATACTTCTAAATTTAGCTTTGATACCCCAGATTAAAGCATTTAACTCAAAATTAATTTGTAAAGATTGAGATGCTAATTAACGTCTTGTGTTCGGTTTAGAAGGCTTGATTCTAGAGAGGCTCAATAGTTTGGTTTTGGAGACTTAATTTTATCGATATGAGATAAATCTCAGTACAGCCCTTTTACATGTGAATACTTAATTTTATTTTACATGTGAATGCTTAATTTTATCGATATAGGATAAATCGGAAACAACATGGATTCTAGTTGTCGCGGTTGAGTTTCATACCTACCACCTGACCAACCAGTGTTGACAAGCCATCCAGTAGCCCCGTGCTTCCTCATTTTCTCAGCAAGCATTGCTGCATATTTGGTAGGATGAAGCATTATAAAAGCTGCACCAAAGCAGGCTGAGAATGTTGCTTGTGGCTCTTTTATGCCATCCTCTGTTCCAGCCACCTGTATTATGAACATCAATAAATTCAATAAGAAATGAATTGTTAATCCCCCAAAAGTGACCGCCTATGAAAAATCCTGCACTTCAAGAAAAGAGCAGAGATGAAATTGAGCACATACTAGAGCAGTGTAGCCACTGATGAAGTGGTACATGGTTTGAGCCAAGCTCAGCTTGCTCACGGGTGGAAGAACACCAAACGCATCACAAGCCAGAAGGATCACATTCTTTGGGTGGGGACCAACACACGGGATCTTAGCGTTGGGGATGTACTCTATTGGATATGCTGCCCTAGTATTCTCTACAATAACAAAAACCAAGATAAAAACATGAATCCGGATAGTCTCCAATGCATTGCTTGATATACAAAGATGCACATATATATATATATGCTTTCACCCATAATTGTAAAGGTTACTCGCATTGAAAAGTGAATGTAATTTGTGACATATTTACCTGTGACGGATTTGTCCGAGTAATCCACTTCTCGACTATGCTCATCGAACACCACATTTTCAACCACTGGCAAAACAAGCAATCATATTGGATTAACATAATAATTTGCCCTATTTCTAGTTAAGTTCTTCCTACTAGGGCCAGAAAGGAGCTGAGTAGTAGATTGTTCAAATTCGGTTTGAAAATCTTACTAGGTTTAAAAACCTTATTCAGATTGAAAATGTATTCAAATTTAGCTTGTTAAGATTTTGAGTTGAGTTTAATTACCTTGAGGTTGAGTTTGGGAAGAAAAAAAAATTAACTTTTTAATTTTTTTTTTTTTGTGTGTGTTTGGGAAGTGAAAAAAAGTTAACTTTTTATGTTTTTTGCTAAATTGATATTTTTGACTTTCATGACTTAAAAGAAGTTTAAAACGGAAGAGTAAATTTAGTCATTTAGAAAAAAGGCAAACAACTGAGCAGCTAAAAGCTGACTAAGTTGCTAAACAGAGCCTGATTGTTGTGTATAGATTTGAGTTTATTGAGCTCGAGGTATAAAATTATGCCCAAGCATGATTTAATTTCATAACGGCTTGATCTCAAACAGAGTTTTTAGTGAGGCGAACACAAACCGAGCTCGAGTAGTTTGGCTCGTTCAAAAGCCCTACTTCCTCCACACAGATGCTAGATAGAAACCAAGGAATTCAAACATTCATTTACCAGTTCCAAACTTGATGGCATTCCAGATATCAGGCTCCTTCTCCTGGGACAGATCAATGCATTTTGCATAGCAACCACCCTCAATATTCGACACACCATTCTCGGTCCAGCAGTGCTCGTCGTCCCCAATCAAGTACCTATTATGATCCGTAGACAGCGTAGTCTTCCCAGTACCTTAAAAGGCAACAAAACAAGCGCAAGCAATATAGGGTTCATCAGTAAAAAGCAGACACAAAACGAGACGAGGAATCAAATTAAAGGTGAAGGAGAGATCGAAAGAAGGAACGTATCGGGCAGTGGCTACGTTAAAAGGCTGGCTTCCTTGTTGCTGATCCCATGGGTACTTTACCTGATAATCCAAAGAAAAGAGCAACGTCGCCACCCTTCCCCATATTGCAGCCGGAGTGAAGGGAGAGGATTTGACGCTTAGGCATGAGATAATGCATTACGCTGAAGAGGCCTTTCTTCATTTCCCCAGCATACTGAGTGCCGAGGATGACCATTTCCCTCCTAGCAAGATTGAGGTCTATGCTAGTCGAGGAAGTCATATAGTGAGTGTAACGGTTACATGGGAATTGGCCAGCGTTGTATATCGTGAAGTCCGGAGTACCGAAATTCTCCAGCTCTTCGGGAGTGGGTCGGATACACCTGAAACCGACCCGGTTATCTATGCGCGCACACTAAACTAACCAACATTGTTGCATCTCTGGATATTCATTTCCTTTTGTAGATATTGCCCAAAACACAGATTAGTTTCTTGCAGCGGATACAGTTAAGAATACTTATCTTTGATCTCTTTTGAAGGTTAGCATGTATAAATGCAGAAAGTATGTATGTATATATATATATATATACGAAGAAAAAACTAGCTGGGTAAGTGTTTGTGGCATTTTGACTTACATGTTGTGCATGAACAAGGAGTGGTAAGCTCTCGCAGATACAATTCGGACTTTGATCCGGTGATTTGGATCCCAGTTCAGAAATTGATCATTCACGAACACCTGAAATAGAAAAAAACCAGATTACAGCATTGATGGAAATAATTCACAGTACTCTGCAGTAGCAAGAAAGTTTTTGTTAATATATGGAATTTACAGGCACCGAACCATGTGTCTATCTGGAATGCCAATTTTTGAAAAAAAAAAAAAAAAAAAAGTGTAAAAAGATTGGTAAAAGTTGATAAAACTTAAAGAAACTTAGAGATTTTTGGTAACAGTCTGAAAAAAATTAGAGATTTTTTGTTTGAAAAAAAAGTAGAAAAAAGTTAAAGAGATATTTTTTAAAAAAAAATTTTTAAGGTCAAATTTGATACTACAAATGAACCTATGTTCCACTAAATCAGTACGATTTTCTGAAATTAGTAAAAACGATGAATGTCAAGCTTGCAATGTTAGTGATATTTATCCATCTCTGGCCAAATTTATGAAAACAGGACTTATCCAAGAAAATGATAAATAAAAGGAAAATTCAAGGCCTCCCAAGAACAAGGGTCACACTCCTCAACTAGGATTTTTTACCACTCCTTTTCTTTTTGTTTTTTTGGTTACCAGCTGTCACCAATCCTTTGATAATTAGGGGGAATTAGAGTGATTATTGCTTTTTTACCGTTTGGACATCGTAAGTAACTCGGGGCTTGCAGTCAGAGGTTGACTGTAGTTATTGTAATCGCCTTAAAACGTCACCGTCTCATTTATTTTCATAAAAAATGACGTCATTTTATTTAAATTATCATATTCGAATACACAATTCATATTTAAATATGTATATTCAAATATATCAACTCATATTCAAATATAAAACTTAAATAGAACAGCGTTATTTTGAATAAAAAATAAACAAAACGGACTTATTTTGAAATGACTACATGACTACAACAACTGTAATCAGTCCCAACTTTACCCCCTTCTGCATCGCTGGGGTCCCTTAAATCGGGGAAAGCGACAAAAAGTGATTCTCATACATGCATGAAATGATTTGGCATCAAAGCTTTAATATTGCTGTTGGGAAGTCAACCTTAGCCTTTCGATATCTTTGCTTGGGATCAACCCTGGCCTATATAAATTGAATTATAACCACTAGAAACGACAATGGATATACAGATACAGATACAAAAATATATTCTTCCTCCATCATCATCATCCCCCCACCCCCCCCAAAAAAAAAGGGGAGATGAATCTCCATCTTCATTCACTAATCTCGGCAGTAACAGAGCTATGTATGACAGGGGGGGTCTTAGTCCTCTCATAATTTTAAAAATTTCACAATATCTCTTTTCTTTTTAATTAAATATTTTAATAAATAAGAGATTTTCTTTTTTCTCTTAAAGTATTGACTTCATTAATACTTTTAGAATGATAGAGATGGGTCAGCTCAACTAGACCGCCAGAGTACAGTAGTTACGTCAATAGGAGAGAAGCAGCCAAGGACTTTTTTTTTTTTTTGTTTTACGAAACTTTTGTGAAGTTTTTTTAGGACATACTGTCAGTGTCAGTGACAAATAATTTGTGAAAATACTGGCAATGAAAAACCACGTTTTTATACCGTGATTTGAAGATTTTTTAAACCGAAAAATCGCATTTTGAGATTGCGGGTTCTGACTGACAAACAAATAATCTCGTTCTTAAAACGCGATTTTATTTTGGTTTTATTTTTATGAGTAGTCTTTTCTCTCTCCATGTATGTATATGATTGACATGCAGTAATTTGTATCATGTCTTGTCATCTAAATGCATGCATTTATGTCTATCTATTGATTGCAGTGTCATTTCTTTGCCTTGGCATATGTAACTCGTCTATAAATAATAATTAATTTAATTTAATTAATATATATATTTAAATATAAAAATTAATTTAAAATAT
>JAVXUM010000037.1:6825628-6835820 GCA_035590655.1 Pouteria glomerata
GTGTGACCAGGTAACGATTGGCATGGTGGCAGGCAACCCAACGGTAGCCGAAAGTGTATGACGGCGGGTGATAAGTGACTGGTGAAGAACAAATAAAACTCGTTAATCCGGACCTTACCAGCTAACACTAGCATTATTCCTAACAAAAAAAAAAAAAAAAAAGAAAAAGAAAAAAAAAATAGCATATTGCAGTAGTTCACTCTTCAAGGAGAACAGAAGAAAATGCTCATTTTTAGGAAATCACCGCGTCCAAAGAGCCACCTCCCGCGACCACCTACCACCTACCTTCCACTCTCTTTCTCTCTCTCTAATTCCAAAAACTTTTATCATCTCTCTCTCTCCGAGCACATAGAAATACAGTCACAGGACACACACGTAGTGTCCTTTTTCTTCCTCTTCCATGTCACAAAAACACGTTGAAGGACTCATGCAGACGTGGACCTGTTTCATCCCTTTTCCACAATGGGGAGAGAGAGAGAGAGAGATATGAAATAAAACAAATAATTATGTGCACTTGGTACCACTGCAAATTACTGTGGTACCCACATGGGTCACATGATCTCTAATCCCAAATTTCCCACCCATCCCCATCTCTGGCCACAATAGTTGGTTCATGCAGCCTCATCACATCGTGCACACCCACAGGAAGCAAGTTAATTCATTTTTTTTTTCTGGTCGATATATGAATGTGAAGCCAAGCCAAGCGCAGTACGTACTTTTTGACCTCGACTGGACAATGAGCGACTATTTGATGTTGCAGTTTTTGGGGAAGCAGCTGATTCATTTTTGCACAGAAACAGCTAATAAAAACATTGATTTATTTGTGCATGCGGTGGTTCGAAGGAAAGACAGCCCCATCTGGAGGAGAAGATGGTAGTGATGATAAAGATGATTCATTTGACTGACTCGTACTGAATTTGCATTAAATTAGGCTGGTGGGTTCCACAGTTATCATTATATATATCATATTTATATGTATCAGTATATGGATTGTTTTGCTTGTGAGAGGGAGAGACTATTGAAGTTTGGTGATTAATTTTGGTGCAAGCTGTTAGGTCCTTTTGTTAAGGAAGAAAGTATACAGCTGCTATTTGAAAATGTGTTAGGAGTAAATTTGTTTTTCTGACTCTAATCGATAAAAAATTACAAAAAAAAAAAATCAATTTAAATAAATCCCAATTCATTAGTTCAATCAAAAAAGTTAAAAGACAGTTCTCCGTGACAGAAGAATTAAATTCATAACCAAAACAAATAAAGTCTCCTACCACGGCCAATGCGACTAACCGAAGGGTTGCAAGCTGTTAGGTCCGTTCTTTTACGTTGGGAAGATGTCAATCCGCTCAATTCCCTTTATTTATGTATTTATTACTATTATTATTATTATTATTTTTTGGCTTCTTTCTAATACAAATTTGATGGGCATTCCAAAAAGGTAATGATCTCTTAATCATTACCAGCGAGCAACAATTGCTTATTTCTGAATCAATCGCTTACTACAATCCAAACCAATTGTTTGTGGGCTTCTGCATTCTTTGTGCCATGATGATATCCTTTACTTTTTACTGAATTTTAGCAGCAGTTACTCGATCACTAGTACCAGGAAATCAAAGCACTGTGATACATCAAGGGGGTCGTGTGGACCCATAAAAAAATAAAAAAATAAAAACAAAATAAAAATAGTATAACTTTACACCAAAAAAAAAAAAAAAATAACACGTGTGATTTTAATGGTTAATTAAATACTTGATAAATATTTAATTCAATTAAAAAAATCAAAAAAATTTAGAAAAATTAATAAAAATTGAAGAAAGAAAAAATGATAGCAGTTGATAAAAATTAAAAAAATTAAAAATTAAAAATGTGTTTTGTGAAAAAAGTAAAAAAAAATTAATAAAAATTAATTTTTGTTATTTTTTTAATGACCCAAATGACCTCCTAGTCTCAAAATTAAGATTCCAAAAATCCAACGAAATAATAATATTAACAATATACAAGTTTCGAACAATTTTACAAGAAAAGATTGTTACAACCACAACCAACTTAGAGGCCGATTGGGTGCCCAAAAAAAAAAACTTTGCATGTTTTTTTTAACACGTGACATTTTAATTAGCAATTGAAGGTTTAGTAAAAATTTATAAAAATTAAAAAAGTTAATTTTGTATTTAATAAAAAACTAAAGAAGTAATTAGTAAAAGTTATTTATTTTATTTTTTGATAAGCCAAACTCCATCTTAATATATCAGTTCTGAAAAGAATGAGGTATTAAAATTAGACATAACATAATAACATGATTCAAATATAATTTAAAATTATATAAAAATATAAACATGACACGAATTCATTAATTAAAAATTAACACGATTTGAAATTGTTTTTAACATATTCATTAGATTTTAAAATATTTGAGAATAAAAAAAATTATAAATTAAAATAAAACACAAAAATAATTTGAAATTTGTAATATTTATAATAAAGCTGCTGTGAAGTCCGATGAATGAAAAGGAAAAACAAGGTAAAGAGAAGTGAGAGGACTCATCTTCTTTAGGGTTTTCAATCCCAGGATCCTCCAAAAATGTCTAAAATTTTTAGGATATGTTTATTTTGAGAGTAATAAGATATAAAAATTATTGGAATAAGTTTTACCCTTCATTACATATGTTTGAACGATGGAATAACAATTATTTTGGAATAATAATTATCCTATATAGGGGTGAATTTTCACTAGATGAGAAGTGAATAATGAAAAATAATGAAAATTTGTTATTTTTTTTTGTTATTATTTCTGTAAAACATATATTTACACCTTTTTATAATTAATTTTTATTTTTTCAAATCTTTTAACATTCCAAATATAATATAATTATTATGAAATGATATTTACTCTCTTATTCCAAACATATATAAGTAACACAAACTTATTACTCAGTAATTGTTTACCCCTTTAATCTTTTATTTCTAAATTTTTCATCTCATACCAAATATCTCTTTAATATAATTGCTAATTTATCCACTAAAAAGATAAAAGATTATATTTTTAATTAAAAGTACGATTAATTTTTTTAATAAATGATGGGAATATATTCAATTTCATGACCTAAATTTTGGTTAAAACCAACTTGAGGCTCGCATATCCTTTGGTAGCAGGGTCCAAAACTTATTACCAATGCACACAAGAAGAAACACCAATAAATTATATCTAACATGCAACAGAAATATGACTGTTTTCTCGTAAAATAGATTGAAATCCAAAGCCCCCAACCCCAACCCATCTGCGGGGTTGCTATCTTCTGTCTTCACCCAAGACAAATCTTTCTCAGTTCTCCATTTCCTAATAAAACCAACACTACTCAAAAATTCATATTGATATATATTTATCCATTTTTTTAAAATCTAGCATTCTCAAAGCCATGCAAATCGCTCACTCTGTTGAAAGATTTCTTCGTCATCGCCACCTTAGCCAGCCGCTCCGCCGCTCTCCACGCCGACGTCGGTGTCAGCGGCTCCCCATTCTCATCCTTGAGCACCACCTCACGCCGCCATTGCTTTTGCTGCTCTTCCTGCACCTGATACTGTCGCCGCCGCTGCAGCGCCCCAAGCTCCGCTTCCAAGCCCCGAACGTACTCGTCAGCTGATATCGAACTTGACTGCACCAGCAACGCTCGAGCCGAAGCCAACAGACGATGAGCGCTGGACATGTCCTTGTGCTCGATTAATCGCCGAGACTCGGCTATTGCCCGAGTGGTGATAAACAGATTTCTCAGCCGTTCAACTTTTGGCAAAGATGATCGACCGGGTTGGGGCCGGGGGACCAGCAAGGCCTGTTCTCTCCCGTTGATCACGTCTTGATTCGCCGGTTCCTTGTAACTGCAGCGAACTGATAGCACGTGGTGGGACCCAACAACAGGTGCCGGTACTCGCAACTCCACCAGCAATTCTCTCTCTTCCTCGGCGTAGAGGTCGCCAAGCCGAATGATTCCAGAGCTGAGAGCCGTAGGCCGTCTGTTGCAGGCATAAACGGCTGCGATCTCAGCTGGGTCCGAGCCGGAAGCGAAGCCAAGCTCAATACGGAGATCCTGAACGACAACGCTCAGTAAGCCGCCAACGCACTTAGCGAATGCGTCCTCGGCTGGCTCGTGGGCATAGCCGCCTTTCTGTCCAAAGCCAGAAGTGTGTACCGGAATTTCTATATGAGCGAATCTCGTTGATGACAAGTGGGCTGATCCGAGCCGTCGACTGGCATTGTTAGATTGGACCCCCTCCTCTTGGCCGTCCGATAGCAACATGATGCTGGCGACGGGGTTCCTCTCCCGGCGGTCTTCCAGCACTTTGGTGGCTTTCCTCAGAGCATCGGCGACGCTTGTGCCTCGGCCGCACACAAGCCGATCGATTATGCGCCGAGCCGCTCGTTGTCCCTGAGCCGTCATACGTCTCAGAGGCAATAGCCGCTTTGGGCAAGCGGAGAAGACCACAATGGAAAGCCGGTCGGCTGAGCCGAGCGACGATATGACCAAACGCATGGCCCGCTTCAACATCTGAAGCTTGGGTCCGCTCATACTTCCACCGACATCAAGTACTGTGACCAAGTCGATGGGCGCACGTCGCGAGGGGTCGAGGAAATGGGCCGAGTTACTATTGTGCGCCGCTGGCCGCGGCGGCGGCGGGGGAGCCTTCACCCTCAGAACCACGGCGTACGCCTCGTGAGTCCGCCCCACGGAGACAACCGCTGCCTCCGGCATCAGCGACACCTCCACATTCCTCAAATCTCCACCGTTGATTGCAGATTCATCACTCGACGAAGAGATTGGGTTCACGAAGAAGCCTTGAAACTCCTCGACCTCGTCCTCCTCGTCTTCCACTTCGGGTATCGGAACGAATCGTCCGCCGGCAGTGGGTGAAAGCAACGGCTCATCGTCGTCGTACGCTTGTCCATCGGAATGCTTCGTCAGTTGTTGTTCGAGTTTGGTTTTCAGATTTGGAAGCTCCACCGGCGCCGGCGGTTGTTGCTGCTGCTTGGTTTGTTCAGGTTTTGCAGTGTGAGGTTCAACTTCCTCTTGGCGGGGTTGAATATTGTGAATGGAGAGGAGAGGAACGTCTCGCCAGGTGGCATTACAGACCGGGCAAACAAGGCTGCCATTTTTTCTGACCTGTGAAGCTATACACTGGAAGTGAAAAGCGTGTGAACATTCAGCTGTGAATATAGCCATTCCTTGACCCGTCTTCACGCTTTGCAAGCACACTCCACAACCATTCTGCAAAAAAATTACCAACACCCACTTTTAAACCTCAACACAACCGTATATATAAATATATAATTACACAGACAGATACGTCTTTGGAAGAGAAATAAAATAATCAATTCTTGCCCTGGATAGTCGTAGACTGTGCTTCAGGATCGAAAATGGCGATCTAGGAGAAGATGGGTTCGAACCCCGAACCGGTCTTGGGCTTTTTGCGGCCGACTTTTGGGTGGTGGCGGTGACGGTGGTGGTGGTTCTGCATTGGAGCTTCGGACTAATGAGGCTTTCTGTGGCAGAAGAAGTTTGAAGCGCTGTTGCAGTACTGGTTCGGCAGCGGAGGCTTGGACTTGGCACAGCTTGTTGAGAGTGCAATCTAGGAGTGGAAGGGTTGCTTCCACCGGATAAAAACCCCAGCTTGACACAGCTGCCTGGGCTGGGACTACTTCCTTGGCTTTGCTGCTTATCTGAAATGGCCACTTCTCGATCTCTAGGGATCGTAGTGCAAAAAGCTCTTCTCCAACCAGTGCCCATTTCTCAATGACCCAAAAGTCAAGTAGTACTTCTATTGCTTTACGACTCTCTCTCTCTCTCTCTCTCTCTCTCTCTCTCTATCTGCAATCTATTGTTTATAATACAGAAGATGCTATGATAATGATTTTGTGATAATCATGGAAAAAGAGCTGTGTAGAGATGGACGGATCTGAAGAAGCTGACACAGAAGACAAAAGAGTTGGATTGATTAAGCAAAGACGAGCATGGGATCAAACGCAAGCCATCGATAGAGACAAATAGCTGGAGATTAAGATAGATAAAAAGCCCAACTCATTACGCACCTCTTTTCTCTTCTCTCTCTTCTCGTTGCTTCCCCCTGTTTCTCTCTCTATATTGCCTTGTGTATCGATAGCCCTAACCCAAAAAGATCTCTGCAACTATAAAGGGGTTTGAGATCTGCCGCTTTCGTTCTCTCTCTTTTGTTCTAGTTCTCTTGGAGTAATTTATTAAATATATATAATGTACGTTCGTTTAATTTTTTATACTAAAAGTGTCCCTATCTAAAAACATGTACATCACCTGTTAAGAGTTAAAATTTTAAATAAAAAAAATAAAATACATTAATTATCATAATTTTTTTATTTAAAATTTTTAATTATATAGAAATTTAATATTAATTTTATTTAAATACATATGAGTTATTGTTAATGTGTGTGTGTATATATATATAGTAGTATATAGTAATTACATTACAAGTTTTTTTACCTGGCAACTGGTTGGCATTACGATTTACCGTATTTTTTATTTTTACTGCAACTGTCAACGGAGTCTCTCTCTCTCTGGCCATGTTATGCTGCAATCGTCAAAAGATCTTAAGGCGCATGCATGCTCTGTGCCCTGAGCCATTGCCAGGCCAGTCCGTTCTCACGCGCCTTGACAGTGAGTGCAGAAATCTCTTGCTCTAAAGTTTGGGCTGCGAGAAGCCAATTAAAAACTAAAATTACACTGATACCCCCTAAATATTTTAACATATTACACTTGCACTCCTTGTAGTACCATAATTTTTAGAATCTCAATATTATCCTAGGAAGCCACTTTAAACCATACAAATATTTATAGAAAAATTTTAATAATTTTTATTAATTATAAAATATGCTCTAAAATCTATAAAAATTTCCTAATATTCTAACTCTTAAGTTTATAGTATTTTTAGTTTCTTGATCAATTTTACGATTAATAGATAAGTCACCTAATATTAAATAAAGATCAAATAAAGAACTTAAAGTGCTTTTTGAAATATTAGTATTATACACATAAGTAAAAAAAATTCCAGAGCAGCAAAATAAATAAGTCAATTTCTAATATCATTATTTATAAAATATTAGCCTTTATGGGTAGGTAGCTTGCAGTCATTGTCCTCGGAAGCGTTTGAGCTCTAATACCATTAAATTTTAAAACACTCAAATACTCAAATAATTACTCACAAAATGCACAAATTTTTATTAATAATACTCAATATTATACAAAAAAATTAAAGATAAAAGGATCAGAGAGAAAGAAAGCGCTTTAATTTTTTGATGCCTTCTTCTTACAACCAGATCCGTTTAAATAACCATAAGATTCGAATTTTAAATCTAAACTCCAAACATTACACAATAAAAGATAAGGGAAGAAAAATCTGAAAAGAAAAAGACAACAATTTTAAAAAAGAAAAATATAATTATTAAAGAATTACTTTTAGTTAAAATAAATTCCTTCACATAGTTTTTACGTGGGCTCTATCGTGTGCTGGATAAGGGTATAATCGTCCATGGCCTACTTCTGAAAAAATTTATTCTTTTTTCTTTGGCAGTATTTCTAGTCGGTCCACTGCACTTTCGTGATGATGTAAGTTTAGTTAGTCTTCCATCATATTCTCGATATTGTGTCATTCTTCTTCACCTATATTTTCTTAATAATCTGGCTTTGATTAGGCTTCATCGGCTATGATTATGGATTTTGATTCCATTTTTGCTTTAAATTTTTTTATAAATATTATCGATATAAATTACTACTTCATATGATGCATCAATTTTTATTGACTAATTTTGTTTAAAAGTTGAATACCTCATTTTTTTTTTCAGCATCTTAAAATATTAATGGAATATAAGATACAAATAACCTTTTGCCATGAATAGCCATATATTTTTCTGGCATACTTTGTAAAATCGCGGTATAATAGACCAATTTACCCAAAACCACAATAGATTTTGTTCTTTTGAAGTGACTTTTCCTTCCACAGGGTTAGAGGAAGTATAATTATTAAAAAGAGAATATTCCCTTAAATTTCATATGATATGGCCCATAAAATCTTTTCATTATAATGCCATCCCACAAAACTATAAATTTCAAAGGTCATAATTTTTTCTTTTAAAACCATTGAAAATTTTACTAATCATGGTTTTGATTAATGTTGAAAAACCTTAATAGGTTGCTGCCTCCAAAGGACTAATGATAATCTATTTGACCAAACCTCAATCAATTGTTTTAAACCTCCAACTATCAATTTGAAGGTTAAATTAAATTTTTCTGATATGAAAATATGGTCTAATTTAGTTTTATTAGAAAATTCTTGAAGGATTGCTTTAATTCTTTGATCATTAATATATTTATCAACGATTGGAAATACAGCTCTATGAAAGAGTTGGTTAGTCTCTTCATAAAAGTTGATCATTTTAACGTTTGAAAATGAGCATTACCAATTGAAATTTTTAAAATCTCTATAATTTGTTAAATTTCAGAAGTTCTTTAATAATCAAATAAAGAAATTTTAAAATTAAATTTTGAAATCATTTTTTTTGATGATTCTTTCTTATTATTAACTTTATTTTGGAGCTTTTGTAGCTCGTATGCCATTCTTATCATTACTTTATGGAATTCATAATTTTTTCTTAAAATATAATTTTCCTATATTTTATTTAGGGAATCATGGAGTTTGTTTTTCAAACCAAGATTGAAGAAGTTTGGTATAGTTTTTTTTGCTAAAACAAGTAGTTTTTTTAATACTGCTTGAGCATAACTTTAATGAGATAAACTTTTTTAGAATATTTTCTAAAAAAAAAAAGTGTTTTCAGCTTGTTATTTGCTATTTCTTTGCCCTTAGGGCTGGTTACACTAGATATTTCAGTTTTTTTGACTGTTCTAAAGATTTCTATAATATAAAGACTTTTGTTAGTTTTTTTAATATTTGTCAAGATGCCTGCTAAGATAATCTGAAAAACATTTTTAGTATATTTAATATGTTTAACTTCAAATAAATACTGAAAAATATAATTGGATCATGTACTTCTTCTAGGGTTATCTTCAACTCTCTTTTTCTTAAGAAAATTTTTAACTGCTTAACTATCTGTTCTTATTAAAAACTTAACAGGATCCAAATAAATTTGAAATCTCTTTATTTTATTTTTTATGGCTAAGAATTCTTTTTTAAAAATAATGTAATTAAGTTTATTTGGTTTGAATTTTTCAGAATTATAGCCATATATTAATATTTCAGAACTTTTTTTTTAAGCATTTTGAGAATATTTTCTTGTTTGGATTTTTCTTTTATTTTTACTATTTTTAATACTATTCCTTAAAACATTTTTGAGATATCTGTCTCTAACATTAGGAGATTAGATTCTGTAAGAAAATAAATCTTTAAATTAGGTTTGAACAAGGTTGTGATTTCTATTAATGTCCTTAAATCTTCCACATTCCAATCAATTTTTATGTTGAAATTCTTTTGATTCTTTTGAGATTTTTTAAATTTTTCTATGAATGATTTTTCCCATTTTGAAAGACTTTTTACAAATGGTCTTCTATTGTTTAATAAACCAAGAAGACTTTGTGAGTCTTTTAAAGTTTTTAATTTCTCAAAAATTTCTTGATCTTTGTAATTATATGAGATTATAACATAATTATTGTTGAACTGAATACAATACTCAAATAATTAATTTTTTCTTTTGTCTTAATCTTTTTCGTACTGAGAATTATTCTATTATCAAGAAATTTTTAACAGATTATTTTCAAGTGATGCTTTTGCTATTTTTTTATTTTTAGAGAAAATCAATACATTATTTATATAAATTAGGCAAAAATCTTGAAGATTTTTAAAGTTATCGTTCATCCATTTTTGAAATATTTATGAAGCATTACAAATTCCAAATAATAGAATTGCCAATTGGAAATGGTTATATGGTGAGGAGAAAGCAGTCAATGATTTTAGTTCTTTCACAAGCTTGATTTCTCAGAAACTTGATTTGCAATCAAACTTATTAAATATTTTAGCACATCTGACTTAAGTTACTTTAACAACTTTTTAAGATATAAAATATCCATCAAAGAGTATAAAATATCTATCAAAGATTATATTTTCATTCAATTTTTTTGTAATTAATGACCTCCTGGCTTTTCTTCTTTTTTTTTTTTTTTTTTTTTTTTTT
>JAVXUM010000037.1:6870282-6880721 GCA_035590655.1 Pouteria glomerata
TTTGGGTTGTGTTTTTTTTTTTTTTTTTTTTTTTTGTAACTTTTGAATATTTGATAAAACTTTTAATAATTTTTAACAATTTTTAGTAATTTATAAGTTAAAAAATTATTATAACTGAACAGAAAAATAATAAAAATTAATAATTTATTAAATACTCATGAATTAAAAATTAATAATTTTTTTATCAAAAATTAATAATTTTTAAACGTCATCTTTCTGTGTTACGTATATTGCCACCTAGCTCCAACGTCTATCCAGCCCAGCCCATACCATAACGATTTCAGGAATTTTTTCCTTCTCTGTTCTTAATTGGATACATCCACTTTGTTCATTTATTTGTTGGCCCACAACTATTCTCACTTAATTCGGTGATGTCTTTTAGAAGAAGTAATGCATGTAACAAATTTTAGCAACGCATTAATGATCTGATGAAAATATCAATTATAACAATGTGGAAGTTTGGTGTTTGTCTGAGAGCGGCCAAACTCATTGAATTCTTTTACTTATGGGTCCTGTAAAGTGCTGTTCGAGGTACATATAAGAACCAATAAATATAAATTACTTAATAATATATCATATTTTGAATAATTTATTTATAAAAAAATGTAAAACATAATTATGTCATATATTTTTATTGACCACACCTGTTAACAAATGTTTCTCTTAATTTTATGGAAGGGTCTATTTTATCCCTGCAGTTGAAATTTTGTTTTATTTCATTACGTTCACTTATACTTTTTTTTTTTTGTGAAATATTACATCTAAAAAGTAATTGTTAATTAATTCAATAATACAGAATTACCTTTATACAGTTAAACTGTTAGTATTAATTAAAAAATATATATTATTATAAAATGACATATTTTTATTATAGAAATTAAAATTAATTATTAAAGTTTTTTTGTGAATCTCTTTTATATTAGTACTTTAAATTATTATATTTCACATTAATATTATATGTGCATATATCTATAAATTATTAATTATAGAAATATATATTATAAGGTGTGTGGAATGCCAAAATTTTTAGTAAAAGTTAGAAAAGATGTAATGCCTCAATCACTTTTATATGTTGTGTCAAATTTTCGAACTGATGAAACCTGTTCAAACGATTTTGATCAAAAAAATTGTCAAGAAATTAACAGGAGTTAATAAAAGTTGGTAAAAGTTTATAAAAGTTAGTAAAAGTATGAGTTTTAAAATAAAATAACCAAAAATGAGAACAACTAAAAATTGATAAAAATTTGTAAAAGTTTCAAAAATTTGAAACCTTTTGTAAAATTTAAACTCCAAAAGGGGTCTTAGTAATTATGTTTAAAAATATATAAATATAACATATAAATTATATTAAATTTATTTTTTTTGACTTATTAGAATGTATTTGATTGTGATAATTTTTTTCTTTTAGTATCAAAACTTATCAATGAAGAACTAGTCATGAATAACTTGCAATTGGCTCGGCTAATTTTCAATCAGATGACTATCTAATACTTTGCTGAAACCTTAACTAGAAAGGAAATTAACAAGACAAAGAAGGAATGTATCTACAATGCTAAAGAAAAATTACAAATTTTAAAAAGATTATAATTATTATTATGTTTGCATTATAAAAATATTAGACCTTCAACTATTTATACAAAAAATTGATACAATAATAAAGTGTCAGAATCTAAAGAATATTTTGATTGTAGCAACTACAATTTAAATATAATTATCTAAAAATTATATACAAATTAAGTTGTTGATAAGTTAGTCTAGTTACTAAATTTTTTTATTCTAAAGGTTCTTAATTCGGTTTCTAGAATAAGCATAATATGTAATTTTTTATTTTCTTTATTAAAGTTAAGCGAACTAACATTAGTAGACATGAACGAGTGAACGTCTGACACATGGTGGACAGTTTTCACGTCATCTCAAGGTGCCAAGTCATCACTTTATCATGTGAATTATCTTGCAAAATGACGTTTTTATCCTCGTCTTAATAGTAATTTGTAACAGATAATAAATAGAAGGATTTGATTGCTACTTAATCGAAAGTGTAGGGATTTGATTATCGCAATTAAAACTATTGGGATTAAAGTGAAACCGATGACAAAGTGTAAGAGATGTTTTGGTATTTTACTCTTATTTAAAAAAAAATAATTATCATAATAAAAAATTTTTAAAAAAAAAAGGAAAATGCGAAGGAGATAATTTATTTTTAAAAAATATCTGACAACACACCAATTTACATTTGTTTATCTGTATGAATTTTATGTAAACCTAGTAAATATCAAAAATTTAAGTCACTTAGTTGTGCAATTGGTGAGTACTATTACTTTTTTTTTTTTATATACCTATTATCGTTTTATTAATCAAATAAACTTAACATCGAGAGATAAAATTTTATTTTGTCCTTTTCTTTACTTTCTTTCCATGGTGTTAATATATATATATATGTGTATACAAGTTGGATTTGGGAAGTCCACGGTTTAATGGCTTTTATTCACCTTGTTGATTTAGGTAATTTATTGGTGGTGTGTTTCATGGTGCTGAATGCAGGCAATTGTTTAAGGTCTATATTTAATAAAAAGTTTATAAATTTATATATATATATTTTTTCTTTTCCCAAATAAATATTTTTTCTTTTTCCAACTGATTGATCATTAAAAATTTAAATAAAAAATAATAATATATTTATCATCATTGTCGGCCGATAAAAGCGTCACTTTTGGCTACTAATTAGTCGTTAAAAGATACCTTTTATTTATGAAAGTAATTTGGTAACTAAATGGTTACTTTTCCTAACCAATTAGTTGCTAAAATTTTAAATAAAAAATAATAATATATTTATTATTAAAAGCGTCACTTTGGCTATCAATTGGTCGACAAAGATGTCACTATTGACAACTAATAGATCAGCAAAAGGGATAAAATTTTATTGTAAAAAAAATGAATAATTAAATAAAAATATTTAATTGTTTTCTCTCATTATTTATCTCTCGAATAACTTTATTTATAACCTTATATGAGTTATATTAAATTTTATAAATTTTATTTCAACATTTAATTATTAATTTTAATTAATTTACTATTTTACAAGAATTATTAAAAATTTCAATCATTGATCAATAAAAAATTTTTTACTAGATTAATACTAAAACTAAATTTATCGAATCAAATTTAAAGATATTACTATTAATTATATTAAAAGTAACATTATTTTTATATTTTATTAAAAGTAATAAAATTTTGAAAATAAAAATAATAAAAATTTTGTCAAATTTGTTGACCAATTGCTCAGTAAAGGTGTCAAAGTGATAAATTTATCATAAAAAAATATGAAATAATAAAATTTTTGTCACTTTCTTAACTAACTTGCCGTCATAAAAAGTTGTTTATATATATATTAATGTGCGAACTGCGTACATAAACAATGGGTTAGCTTAGTGGTCCAACTACATTATCACTTTGCCAAAAAAGTGGCGTGGGTTTAATTCTTAGTATAAACCAGAAAAAAAAAATGTCAAATGGATGATTGAATTATGGTTACAAAAGATTAAACTTTTCTCAACCAACTATACTTTAGGTGTCAAAGGGATAATTGGTCGCTAAAAATTTTTAATTGGTAAATGTTAATTTTTAACTGATTAAATATGTGTTTTAGTTGTCAAATGAATAATTGGTTGCTAAAAATTTTTAATTGGTGAATGTTAAATTTTAACTGATTAAATATGTGTTTTAGTTGTCAAAGGAATAATTGGTTGCTAAAAATTTTTAATTGGTAAATGTTAAATTTTAACTGATTAAATATGTTTTTTATCGTCACTACTTTTATTGACCAACTACTGCTAAAAAACATGAATTATTGTATTATATAATGTGATCTATCTTGAGAAATTCCTTGTTGTTACAATTAATAATAATAATAATAATAAACTAGATGCTAGGGATTTGGAATTGTTCGTCCGAGGAACTGTGTGAGTTTAGAAAAGAAAATGGAAAGAAAAAATAATTAATTAGAGGAAAAGAGAAAACAAACTTAGCAAAAAAGAAGAAAAAATAAAAGAAATAATAATACTTTTTTTTTTATTTGTTTAAGAGTTTAGGAGAGAAAATGCAATGATTCTCTGTCTTATTATGTGAGTTGAAAGTAAATAGAAGGAAAAGTGTATATTATTATTTTATCATTAAATCTTTTGAGAAGTTGAAAGGTTATCAATTTAATTAGTCCTATAACATGTTTGTAATTTTTTTATTATTTTTTATTTTGTAGAAAATATATCATTTTAAATGTTTCATTAATTCACTTTTCTTTTCCATCCATTTAAGCCCATTTTTCAAAGAATAAAGATTTTATATTTTTAACATTTTCTTCTAATTTCTTTCAGGCTATGTTTGGTATAAATGAATGGAATAGAATGAAATCTATTTCCATTTTAACCTATTCTTACGCTTAGTATCAAATTAAGTTGAAATGATATTCAATTGGATTAACTATTCTCACATTAAGTGAATAAAAATCATTCCACAATTTAAATGACATAATAGCCATTCTATTACAATAAAATTTTTTTTCAAAAACTAAAAAAATAAAAATAAAAAAACAAAAGATACTTTGTAATAAAAAATTTCTCTCAATCACTCTCTTGAGTTATAAAATGACCGTTTTACCCCTTAACCTTATTTTTGAACTTGATCCGAACTTAGACAGTAAAATGATTATTTTACCCTCGGTTTGTTTTTATTTTTTCAAACTTATATTTTGGGCTTTCGAAAGACTAATAAAAACATTCATTCATATTATTAATAACTAAGAAAATTTTGATCCGATCCAAACTTGGATTATAAAATGACTATTTTATCATGCGTTCATTTTTTTTCTTAATTTATATTTTAAGCTTCTCAAAAGATTAAAAAATATTTATTGATATGTTTCCTAATAACTAACAAAATTTCATCTCAATCTGAACTCAAATTGTAAACCAGCGATTTTACTCTTAGACTATTTTTTATCCAAATTCACATTTTAAACTGTCCAAAAGGCTAAAAAATATCTTTAACATATTTTTTTAATATTTAAATAAATTTTAGCTGGCTCTGAATTCAGAATATAAAATAACTATTTTGCTTTGGAGCCTCTTTTGGGGCTAAATTTATATTTTAATAGTTAAGAACATTTTGACCTAATTTGAGTTTGAATTGTAAAATGACTGTTTTACTCTTAAGTCCTTTTTTTACTCAGATTTGTATTTGTGAAATTCTCAAACAAAAGATGAATTCTACTATCTTTTTTTTTCGCCTCTCTCTCCTTGTCATTCTATTTCACTCCGTCCAAAGGGATTGTAAGAGAAAAAAAATATATAAAATGGAGCTTTAAGGAAATAAACTTTGGAAAATTGTCTTCTTGAGACCATGGGGAACACCTTATTAATATAATAATTAAAATGAAAAATAGAAAACACGGATGTGCTATGTAACTTCATAAAATTTGTAATTAAAATAAAACCGTGGAAGAATTTGTGAAACCCACTTTCTACTTCTACTTGTGATTATTAGGAAATCCAAACCCCAGCAGAACGGAAGTTGGGAGATATATATACATAAATATATTTTTTAATATAAACTCTGTTTGATTTGTTTTGCTGTAAACTTATAAAAATTTCTAAAAATCTCTAAAAATTATTATTTTTTATCTCTGATATAAATTACGAATTCACAACTTAATTATATTATTTTTTATTACTACACCCATAATATAATAGGTGCAGATTGTGACACAATAAATAAAAAGGAAATGATAAATGTATTTTTTTTATTAATTTTCTCCGCTTTTCAATAGCTTTAATAAATAAAAATAATGTGAAATGGAGGAAGCCCACGGGGGAATACGTATATTCCCACCTCAAATGGAATCACAAAACATTTCCATCTCCCAGATGTAAATAGGAAACTTCATCTATCTGGGGCGTGTGGAGAAACAAACTAAGAAATTAGCCTGGCACCAGAAAACATGTGCACTTGATTTTGACGTTACACAAATACTTGTCATGATCATCAATGGCTTTGATAAAAGAAACCAATTATTTTTAGAAGGCAAGGTTAAAGCACTACAATCTCTCACTTGATAAGCTCCAAAAAACTACATAGATAATTCAGAAATATTAATCCATCCCATGTGAATCCACCGCCAAGCTGGCTGAGCTAGCTAGCTGCAAAACTCTACAGACACCTTCCTCCATATCCTGCATTTCTAAATAATGCCTGTTTTATGTCTTCCGAACTCAAAATTGCTCTGTGCTCCATTTCCTATTAAAAATCAGGCACAAGAAAAGCATTAGGTGTATATGTCCAAATTGGCATTTAATCAGCGAAAATAAGGAATTATGCTATCAGGGTGTACTTTGATTTTCCAGACTGAATAAAGAATTTAAAGACAAAGAGGTTGGGTTGCAAAAATTTTAAAATAAACAAAGAAATTAAAGACAAAGTAGGATGAATTATAAAAATTTAAGATAAATAAATAATTTAAAGGAAGGGTGAGTTAAATTATAAAAATTTGTGCACTAAATTTAAAAAAAAAAAAAAATGAACTAAAAGAATTTTTGTTTGAGCCCCGAGGTTACCCGAACTACAGGACAACTAAAAAAATTTTTGTTTGAGCCAGGAGGTTACCCGAACTACAGGACAGTCCCAGGGTCGGTCCACCCCTCTATGCTACATTACTAAAAGAGTCTACCATAATGTGAAATGTTCTGAATTGATCACTTAAAAATATCAAACCCATCAAAACAAAGGTAAAATCTTGGGACAAAATTAAAAATATTTTTCAAAAATAAATTGAACCCAAAAAATTCTAAGGGTTTTTACCTCTGAGCAAGAAGCTTGCACAGAAAAATCATTGAAACAGCTAATAACACACTGTTGAATCTCAAGGCCCAATGCTTCCAAAGTAGTCACGGTTGATAGAAGCAACCCTGGTTTCCCAGCACAACAGATCTCAATCTGGGTGTCCATATTTCTCCTTTCCACATTAAACTGCAAAGGGCCAATGCTAATCAGAACTCAACACAATTTAGGTCATAATTTTGTGCACGTTAAATTCCAAGTGGTTTTTGTTAATTAATCAAGCAATTCAGAAAACATGCCTTGGGAGACGTTCTGACCGGGACTTCATTAGGCTTCACATCTTTGAACATGCTCATCGAGTTCAACTGCTTGGAACCCACCTCAATTTCCTCTTGCAGATTGTTGATTCTCTCCAGGAGCTCTTTCATGTATTCTATAGTGTCCCCAAGTATGGATGTCCTGTCCATCTATGAGAAAATTTTCATTCAAATTTGCAAACAAATTAGTATCCATGTATAAATGCCTCAAGGGTGTGTTTAGCAGATGGGTCACCAATCCAACCCATCTGCCAAACGAAGCCTAAATTTTTCCAATTGAGACTGTGATTCACAAATGAGGCTTTTGTGATTTACCTTGCTTATCTTAGGTACAACTGATCTGAGCATGGAAAGCCTGTCATTTAGCCTCTTTCTCCTCCTCCTCTCGGCCATTAGATTCTTTGATGGCTGCCCACCGACCTTCTTCACCTTGTTCTTTCTGTCTAGGCACAAGCCCATGTTGAAAGATGGCACTTCAGAAGATTGAATTGGCTCCAATTTGCAATTGCTCTGCAAATCCAAATTGTGAAGCCCATTCCCTACTAGGCTTAGCTCTTCGTCATCCAAAATCGGCATTGATGAGAAGTCCTGATCTTGAGTTGGGATGTTTGGTTGTGTGTCCAGCTTCTCTGGAGCTGAGAACTCATCTCCAAATGGGCAGTAGAATTCGCTGAAGGGGCAGTTTAGGCTCTGATCAAGAGGCAAAGAGAACTCGTCAAAGGAAGAATTTTGAGGTATGGCAATTGGGTTTTCATCAAAACAATCCAAACTCCAGCCATCATTGTTGTAGAACTCAGAAGTACTCATTCCTGTGGGAATGGTTGGTTCCCAAGGATTACTTCTTAGAGCTAGTAACTCCTCCAAGAAACCATGCTCATTATACTCCATCCCTCTCCCTCTCTCTCTCTCTCTCTCTCTCTCTCTAGAAAAAGGTTTTTGAGGACGCTAATCCAAGAAAATGCCTTGATTGCATGAGGTTGCGCCAGTTTGAGGAATATATAGGCAACACAGATAGTGGGGCTTTTCATTATGCGAAATGATATTATCACATCACTTTATGTTTTCTTCACAGTACTACATTCATTGATAATTATAAATTATTTTAGATGAATTAAAAAATATTCTGAGAATATTATTAAGAAATATAACAATATTAGAGTAATTAATATTAATGTTAAATTATTTATTATATTAATTACTTATAGTATGTACGTACACTAGTAATTATACTTTACTATGTTATTAACATTGATTACTTTGACTTCGCTATAAATTTTTTAGGGGGCTGTTTGCTAGCACCTAGAGAGCCCAAAGAGTGAAATGGAATCTGCTTTTTGTTTTTGTTTTTTTTTTTTTTTTTTTTTCCCCTCTCCCTCAAATGTTGATTTCATGTCTTTTTCACCGAAATCTGCTATATCAAACAGTCCTAGTATTTAATTTGGAATACTCTGAAAACTTTGACCCACATTTCTGTCCGAACCGAAAAGGATGGAGTTAGCATCATAGACCCTGTCAGGTTCTTTGTATGCATAAGCCTTTCTAGTATTAATTGGCCATGAACAGAAAACCACACCACGCCCCACCCCTCTCTCTCTCTCTCTCTCTCTCTCTCTCTCTCGCTCTCTCTCTCTACATATATATACAACTATTTTCATTACTTGTAACCATTTCATTTTGTTTACGGTCATTTGTTCTTCATTTTTTTTTTTTTTTGTCTGTACATCTTTAAAAGGCATTTAGGGATGTCTTGCTTTCGAGTGCAACAATTTTGTTTTTATTAGTTACCGCACGAGATCGAATTTCATTATTACATTTTTTATTTTAAAATAAAAAAATTAAAGGCATTTCACCAATTTTTTACACGACATCATCTTTTAAAATAAACAATAAATTTTAAATCATGAAATGTGAACAATGGAATACATTTAACATTCTGTGGAATCAATCTAGGGGCTAAATGTGCTAGACATCTCCGGTATATGATTTTGCGAAATTTTTTAATGTCCAAAGATAATAGAAACGCTTATATTAAGTATAATTTCATTTCTTAATAGTTTAATGAGGAAAGGATTTTTCTATTATTCTATACACAATTTGGAAGACTACATTATTTATTTATTGAATTTCAAAGAAGAATTCTCTCAATATCTTACCCAATAATAAAGCACTATTTAAGTTTCACATTAATTTTTGTAGGTTTGAATATTTGTCTTTCATTTTTTTTTTTATAACTCAGAGTACCCGAGCCATCTTGTGCGCACCTCGACTATTTCTTGAGAGCTCTAAAGTTAACGATTGAATAAAACTTTCAGTAACTTTAAGGAGAATATTGATCTTTCATTTATAAAGTTTATTGTGGATGCCAACAAATATTTTCATTAAAGAATTATGAACTTAATTGTTAATTTATGTTTTTAAATTTGTAACCGTACTTTAAAGAAGCAATTTTTTTTTTTTTTTTAGTAACGAGAAACCTATCGCCATTATCTTTCGGGTGTGTCTTGGGTAAATTTCGGAAAAATTTAAGCGCCAGAACTTTGACCATTACTAGGACTTGTAATTTTTTTTTTTCTGTTAATAAGGACTTTTTATATAAAAGTTGTATGTCTTTTTATATATTTATTTATTTTTTCATATGATTGATTAATTACATTGATTAACATTAGACTTGCATTTTCGATATATATATATATATGTGCGCCTGGGCGCGCGTGGTGGGGGAGGGGCGGAGCGGGAAGAAATTTGCCGAGTTGGGACCCACTTGAATGCATCTGCATTTTTGGCTGAGCTCACAAATTTCAAATGAGTTGGTGGGCCTCTTTTGTTCTTTCTTCACTCATCTTACGGAGGATTACTAAAACAAGAATAATTTTTGTCAATTTTTGCTGTGATTAAGCCCGTTAATTAATCTCCAACCCAGTTGATTAATCTTTCTTTTTATTCCTTTATCTTCCATCCATCAGTTTTGGCAGCCAGGGTTGATTTGATTAGTTCTATCTCATTCTTACTTCACCCTGCGCAAAATGTAACAATTATATATATATTTATATATTCTCATACGAGACAAACAATGGTACACACATACATATATATATATATAGCACCTATATAAATAAGCGAATTAACATGGTGATAAACCTATATTAATTATTTCCTAATTGATCTATTTTGGCAGTTGCTGTATGTCTTATCGAGTACGAGAATATATATATAGAGATATTTTTATTATAATTTTTACTTTATTTTTGGACGAAACGGTCTTTTGGATTTGGTCATATCATATCCATATGGGCA
>JAVXUM010000037.1:6921910-6942290 GCA_035590655.1 Pouteria glomerata
TTCTAATTGTGTTAGTCACTTTTAGAGGGAGAATATCTTACCATAGGTGAAAATAAATAAAAGGAAATAGAGTCCATTTAAATTAATTCTTTTAATAAACATATTATAGATACTCTTACAAGGTATTGTTTTTATGAATTAAGATAAGTTCCAAAATTATTTCAGATTAACGTAAGTATTAAAATTAAGGAGTGAATAAATTTAAAATATTTATATATTTTTTTTTTAAATTTTGGGCCTTCTTATTGGATGAGTCTCTTAGGCGGTTGCCTAAATCGCTTAGTGCTTGAACCAACCTAACATTGGAATGAATTTGATATAATAATACACACGTAACAATGTTAAATTGTTTGGTAAAAAGAAAAGAAGACACGTAACTGACAGAACAGGTGGAAAGCCAATGTTGCAAATGCCATAATTCCAGAACATATCTTTTTGCATGATTGGTTCAAAAAATAAATAAATAAAATAAAATAACAACTACTACTACAAGAAGCAGGTCTTATTTGTTTCATCAACTTTGAATTTTGCTGGGAATATTTCAAAAGTTTTCTCCATTGTCTAAGTTTTATTATGCTAACATTGCAAGACCTCATTCTCTAGTTGCTTTCCTTGGCATGTTCCTATAATAGTATGTTAAATGATTGGGATAGAAACTAAGGATTCGGTATAGATTAGTCAATCCCACCTAAATTAAGATTACCATGTCAGTACCTAATTACAATGAGGCTTCATCGTGTCTCAAGGGAGGCCTCAGGTTGCATGGTCCCTCTATAAAAAGACTCAAGTTTTAGTACATTAAGTTGCCTTTTTTTTTTTAAATTTATTATTATTATTTTTTAAATAAATGGTTTCATGCAAAAGGAGCCCTCTACATGGCCACCCATGGCCTGATAGGCGCTTGACTGGCCTTCTGCACAACAATTTCTTCTATATCTCAGTAGTATGCTATGAGGTAGGCGTGCTTGTTTGTGATAAACAAATTGCCATACTTTCCAGGTAGCCATCAGTCTAACCGAAATGGCTGTTTAAAACATCACCTTGGCTTAGGACTTAGTTAAAGACTAATACTTTGTTGGTGAAGCTAGCCATATATTTTTTTATTGATTCTGCTGCTGTTATGTGATACTGATAATTATAAGAAACTTGATTGTCAAGAACGAATGTTAAATTTTGTAATTACCAGCAAAAGTAAATCAAGCTATAAATTCTGCAATTACCAGCAAACCGTTGAAGTAGGGCCAAAGCATTATTTATTATATTGTCAATTACCAAGGTATCAAACACACAGGATTACATTCTTCGAAACTTGATAAAACTCATTCTTCAAAATAATGGTTCAAAGAATTTCACCAGAATAATTTCTGGAAAATTGTTTCAAAATCCTTTTAATGCTTCCTCCATCATTTCATGTTGCTCGTGGTAATTTAACTAGATTTAAGGTGGAAATAACCAAAAAATTTTAGTAGTTGAGAAATAAGTTGGTATGGTTTGCATTGTTCGGAATCTGCTCGTCAATTGCAAGGTGTTTTATGTTGCTTTTTTCTGTGGTTGGGATTAGTGATTCATATCAGTCATGGATAAATAGTTTGAGAATTCGGAATTTGATAAATAAATGTGTTTTGACTCTGTTGCTTGGTGAGTCAGATAACTTTGACCTTCCCTCTACTCTTTTTAATATAAGTTGCTTGTATTACTCTATACTAATTTAAAATCCCTATTTGATATGCATTTTCCAAATCTTCTAAATTGATTGCCTTTCTAAATAAAATCTCCCTTTTGTTATATGTTAACTTACAGATATGGATTCCACTGTGAGGCAGGGTTTGTACCCATTGCACCATTGCAAAACAATTCATCTGGTTTGTGCCCTTTTTCATTTTTTCATTTTTGCATTTTTTTTTCTCTCCCGTGTGTTTTCAACAACAAACATAAAAGGTCCAATGAATTGTGGATCTGAAATTCCTACATCCTCTGGGCATTTTTGTTTTATTTTATTTTATTTTTATTTTTATTTTTTTGGGTTTTCCATTTGCATTGTCCACCAAGGCATTTTGTCTTATTACCCATTTGTATAGGTGAGGCATGCACAAGGCATCCACAATGTGGAAGGAGAAAAGGACCATGATGCGTATTTATCAGAGGAACTCTTTGATGCACACCTCACCCCTCTTGGCTGGCAGCAGGTAATAGCTGTTTAGACATGGTTTTTCTGTCAGTTTGTTTGTCCTTCTATCTTATGCATCAGTTTTTTTTTTTTTTTAATGGTAGACCTTTTCTTTTAATGGTCCTGATTTACTGTCTATTTATGTGAAGAGAGGTTTTCTCAAGGTTTGGTATACATTTTTTTATTATAGGTCCCAGGAGGAAATGTTTGGTCAACGAAAAATTATTCTTTTGATAAGAAATTTACTAGAAGCTTTTTGGTGTACAAAATAATCTATATATGATTTAGAAGTAATGAATGGTTCAGATGTTTCTTCCCCACCTTCCCAACACCCCCCCTGCGCGCACGCGTGCGCATCGCAAAGGTTGTTTCAGAAGGCTTTTGTGGTTGTAACAGGTAGATAACCTGCAGAAGCATGTTCAAACTTGTGGGCTGTCAAAGAAGATCGAATTAGTTGTTGTTTCCCCTTTGTTAAGGTATCGCTTTTTCATAATTTCTGTTCCAATGAAGCTTATGAGCAATATTAAGTTTCACTTTAGTTCACTGTATCATCTGGTAATTTTGATGTTATTGGGTGTGAAAAGTGCAATTAAAAGAAACAAGTTAAAGTGAAAATGGAGAAGAAAAATATCTTGCAATATATACTGATTTTCTAGGTTGGTTATTTGGACATATATTTGTCGCTTCTGAATGAGTCTCCTTGTGCCATTAATTAAATAAATATTAGTATCATTAATGAATTTTTATGAAGCTGATTTTCATGTATTTTACAGTAGCCTATTGTGTTGTATGTGTAAATATTCTGTAATTTGGAAGTACTTTGATTTCCTACTTCAGAAGCAGTCTCCTTGTGCCTTTAACTACTGAAAAATTAATATCATTAATAAATTTTTGAAGCTCATTTTCATGTATTTTATGGTACCTTAATTGTGCTGCTTGTTTAAGTGTTCTGAGATTTGAAAAATACTTTGATTTCATCCTTCTGTTGCGGGAAGGCGTTTTGTCTTTTTATGATTTGGTCATGTGTTTTTTTTTTTCTCCCTTGAAACGCAGCATGCATTTTTCATACTCAATTGGGTCATGCAAAACATTTCTCACTTGCTTATTTATTCCAGTTTGTTCTTTTCATGCACATCATGGCTAATTCTTCTAAAGTAAAACTGCCTTGACGTAGCATTTATTTGTATCCAAAAGGCCAAATATGTAAATGGCATAATTAAAAGAAAAAACAATTAATGAATATCCAATTTGATTATCGTTTTGGAAGTGGTTGAAATGTTCGTTGTGTATCGTCATGCCAATGACTGAAGTATGGTGTTGCTTATGATTAATAATGGCTTCATAGGACCATGCAAACAGCAGTTGGAGTTTTTGGGGGCAAAGGTTACACAGATGGAATTGATGCACCTCCTTTAATGGTGGCTAATGCTGGGAATAGTAGCCATCCTGCAATTTCAAGTCTAAATTGCCCACCATTCATTGCAATGGAGCTTTGTCGAGAACATTTGGTATGTGACATCTAGTGTCTGCAATTTTTTATCCCTTTTTCTATTTTATGTGGTAAGTAATAACTAGTGTACAATATATGATATATGAAAGAATGTAAAAGACCAAAGAAATCGATAAAAAAAACTTCTGACAAATAGTGATAAAAAACAAAAGAAACATAAAATGAAAAAAGGGGAAAACCAGGAAAGGGTGCAGGGGGACAAATATCAGAACTCCAAATATCAATTGATTTTTCTATCATATTGTGGAGAAACTTTATTGAGTTGGTTTTATTTATACGTGTCACTGTTTCGATCTTTTGCTTGCCACTTGAAATATGCACACGCAGATGGAAGCAAATATATACATTTATTAAATCTAACAAAAAATTTGGCCTTATATTGATTGATTCCAGTTTATTCTTGTGAAGAAAAAAAACCCTGCCTTTCAAAAAAAAAAAACAAGAAGTCGCTGATATTTCTATCCTTTGTTCTCCTCTTATATTAGTCAGCTTTCTAACACATTCATGACAAAAATATCCAATTCAATAATTCATGTAATCTGCACATTCATAGAAGACGTGCAGTACAAAATATTTTATCCTCTGAGTTTTTGTTATATTCCAGGTGTTAGTGATCTTGTGTTGATCATTAACTCAATTTTAGCTTTCTGCTCTCTCAGTTGTAAATGGTCATACTGACCGTTCTATCTTTCTTACTGCCAACAATCTTTGTCTAGTTGCTATGCTTCTCTCTGTCTCTTTATAATTTATACTTCAAAGATTTAGATTTACGAAAGAAAAGCTTTTATATTTCAAAGGTGTATGCAAAGAATTTCTGATATGATTTTCTTGCATCCTCATTTTCATTAAATTGTTGTGATCATCAGGTACTCTAATTATGACTCGGTCTCAGATACATTTTTGTTAATATTTTGCCTAGTTTTGGGTGCTTTCTGGGTCCAGATAGGCTAATCCTTTTTAGTTTAAGTAACCCATTTCGTTGCTGCCTAGAATTTTACGGCAAATAAATGTTGATTTGGGACGTGGATGTTTGTGCTTTGATGACAGGGATGTTGATTTACCTCACTTGATTGTAAATAGAACTGTCTTGTTCCCTTCGGTGGCACTGTTCTTAAAATAGCATCAACTTGGAAAGACATCTTTTGCAATTAACCTTATGACTAATGACCTATCCAATGTGATTTGTAGTACCAATTATAAACTGCTATTTATGCAAGTTGAGGGCCTTAACAATGACATGGGGAAGGCCAAGAGGCATGGGGTCAGCATTAAGTGTATGGTGAGAATGATCTGGACTTTCCACCCTAAGTTTCTGGGTTTTTTGCAATTTTGACTTTGGGGCTTGCCCAAATCAGAAGTTGTGGGGAGTAGGATCTTCGTGTGTTCTGTTTGCTCCATCTTATTGGCGTATTTCATTTCACAATTCTATGCGCTTTAGAATGTGCAAGAAAAATAAAAACTCAACATAAGTGGAGTGTATCTCTCTCTCTCTCTGTGGCATGTGCTTTTCAGTTTTATACTTGTTAAACTACTGATGGAAACTCAAAAAGGCTACAATGCTACATGTTACGCCTCATTCTGCAAGATGGTAAAATGACTTGATTAAGCATTTGCTCTTTGTAAACATTTTGTTTTTTCATATAAATTGGGCGTTCTTTCAACTGCTGTTCTATACTAGTAATCACAATTGAACCAACATCTGCGCGAGTTTACTGGAGCTTCTAGGGTTTAGCTTTAATGCATTATGAAGTAGCTTATCCATTTATTACTGTAATTTTCAAGGAAATTATTTTCAGCTGTACGACTATTTAAACTGCCACCTTGTTTTAGTTGCCCGGACTTTCAAGTAAATTATTTTGTCACACTAGTTACTCATAATCAGTATCGACTTCCCACATTTTTTTCCCCTCCGCTTTCTTACTTACCCTTCACTAGTAATTAACATTTAAATCCTTGTTGACTGATAGTATGTCTATTTTTTGTGCAGGGAGTTCATCCATGTGATAGGAGGAGTAGCATTAGTGAATATAAGCGCCTTTTTCCAGCTATTGATTTTTCACTGGCAAGTGCATTTTCATGGTTGTCAATCCCTCTTGTGGGAAATTGTCTATGGGTTGTACGTGTTATTTAATGTGGGTATTGTTTGTACTTATCTTCAGATAGAAAGTGATGCTGACATTTTGTGGAAGCCTGATGTGAGAGAGAAGGATGAAGATCTTGCTGCAAGAGGGATTAAATTTCTGAACTGGTGATTTCTTATATCTGCTGCTGAATTATTTAAGCATAAAATTTAACTTGCAAAGAAAAAATTTTGGCGTTCAATTCTGGAATTTATTTTCTCAGCTTCATAAAAGGTAAAACAGATGGGCCCCAGAAACTTTATAATCTTAAGTTGCAACTTACCCATTGTAGGTACATGGGCCGCGGGGAAATAACTTCTGACCAATTGTAAGGGCATTTCCCGCGGAACATAGGATTGCCGCGCCGCTCTAAAGAAAACCTAACGTTCCCGCGGGAGGCGCACCTGCCGCGGGACTACTGCATTTACTTGAACTCGGAACAAGGTTCAAGGGACCTTAACAACCTAACTTAATATACGGGATCTTCGGGGATTCTGTGGAATGGAGGCTGGAATCAGGGGACCGTTAGGATCATATCCTAACCAATCTAGAGAGAGAATCACGCGGGGAGATCCTAATCCTATCTAGGCGCGCTTGGTTAGGGCTAAACATCCTCCTAGCGGATCGTCAGCCTAAACTCCCGCCTAGAAAGGTTCCTCCCCGCTTATATAAACCCTTCCCTTCCAAAGGGTCAGGGGTCGATGAATAACCAGAACGATTCCATCTCTCATCGCTCTCTCTTTTGTTCCAGATTGCCCTGATTCTCATCCCTTTCGCCGGACTCCGACTATCCCAACGTCATTTGGTATTCAGCATAATTCCCGGAAACTACCCCAACACCCCAAACACCCATAAAAGATTCTTTATTTCTCCTAATGTACACAGTTTTCCTAGTGGATGTCATAAAAGATTCTTATTTCTCCTAAGATACACACATTTTTCCTTGGGTGATGACATCTGCTTTATCATATAATTGATATTCGGCACGGTTGATAACTGGTCTGTGAGCTTTTTGTTAGGCACTGTCTTGCTGTCATTGTTTCCTAACTTGTCTAAGAGTGTCTTATTTCATTAAAGGGGATATATTGTCCCATTGAGGTTTACATTCAGTGGAAGCAGTTAAATTTGTCCCTGGCATTATCAGTCATCGTTATTTGAGATTCCATTTTATTTCTTCCTTCTTACATACTTCTTTCTCGGATTAGTGATCCCATTTTAAGCACATTAGTGCCTCGAGACACAAATAGGGATGCGCCAACTTGGCAATTTTTAAAAAAATGCAAGACACAACATTGGCGGGGACTCGGCAAAAATATGAGTTCTAGGAGGCTGCAGTGGAAAATCCACTGCAGGGGCTGTAGTGGTGAAATAGACGATCAGGATTAAATTACAGTGTATTAAATTGTATTAATAAATGCTGGTGAGATGAATTAATAAATACAATTTAACACACTGCGATTTAATCTTGCCCGTCCGTCTCACCAGTGCAGCCCTTACAATAGATTTTCCACTATAGCCCCCTAGAACTCCAAACAAAGGGGCTCCTATGTCTTCGATATTAATATTTTATTCAAATGCAATAGAGACAATACGATATAACACCAATTAAAATTAAAAACAATGTACTTCCATCTCTTAAAAGTGAACAACGAAATCACATAACCATTACATTACATAAAAAATAACAATAAGTTATATTCCATACCTTATAATTTTTTTTAAGGTGAGTCCAACATGTGTTCAAAATATGTCCGCGTCATGTCTAAGCTTTGTCTGAACATAACATGGCAAAAGGCAAATCCGCTGCCTGTCTGAGTTCCACGTGAGTCTAATTCATAGATGGCACCCTTGATGGTGAGTCTATACTTCCTAGGGTGCCTCTGATTCTGAACTCTAGGAAAAGCTGGTTGGTCTATTTTATTTATTTATTTTTGGGATATCAAATACCTTTCAGTTTTATGTGACTATTTATGCTTTCTTTCATTTGATCCTTGCACCTCACTCCTGCTTCTGTCACGGTTGAATGAGAAGTATTCAAAACTTCGTCACACGTTTGGCCACTTGATACTAACAGATAGAACGTGATTAGCCGCTTCTTTTCCCAAGTTAGATTGAATTTTGTATGATATAAGTAGCAGTCATGTATATCTAATTTATATGCATCAGCTAAATATGTACCGAGTTTTTTCCAATGAAGCATGGATGCATACACAGAATTATAAAATTTAAGGGATAATGAATTATTAAAAATAAATTCATATTACTTTTATCTTATTATTTAATTACGTTAGAGTATTAGCCATCATCTCACCTAAAAATCTAACTTGTTAAGGAGGGGACAACTATATTATTTATAAGTTATTTTATTGTGTTTAAGTGGGCATGTGTATCCCTCAAGTGTCTAGAAAGTGTCCAATTGTAAAATAATTAAAAAAAAATAATATGACATGTTTAGAGAAGTATCTAACACGCATTGAGTATCTGATTTGTGTTGGTGTTTGTCATGGACACGACACTGGTACACCACTTTCCTAGAAGTTTGAGTGCTTCTTAGGCTTTTTTCTATGCAGGGATGATGTTTGTTACATGGCAGTTTGTCCCCTTACTTTCTAATATATTTGTTTTCATTTTCTCCAGGTTGTGGACACGGAAAGAGAAGGAGATTGCGGTCATTACTCACAGTGGCTTCTTGATTCATACCCTAAGTGCATTTGGCAGTGATTGCCATCCATCCATAAAGAGCGAAATATGCAAACCGTAAGTGTGTGTCATTGGCGTATTAGCTTGTTAGTGAGTAACATGTGCTATCTGAGATGCATATGCCAAGCAGTGAACTAGAAAGTTGTTCATCCCCGTTATTTGGGAAGCTTGAGGTTCAACTTCCTGTCTATTAATGTTCGAGGCTTCTTTTTGACTGGTTTTGGACATTTATTCAACTCCATATAATTCATGGCCACCCAATTGGTGACAGGAGCGGGACCTGCCATCCAACAGCCAGTTGGTGTGGAGGGGGTGTTCTTATTGTCATTCTAAGGTTTATCCATTATGAACTCATAATCTGGAGGAATTCAACATGTGTGGACTAGTACAAACATACAAATGTCATTCACTTCACTTCTGGTTGCCACTGAGGGAGGCTGCTATTGCAGTATAATATTTATCTGTTGTCCCCTTAGTAAATGGAGCAAACGTAGTAAGTCCAACCATAACAGCACTCATGACATCAGGATAGTCGTAGATTGTATATTTATTTGGTGATTGTTAAGAGAGGTAAGGAAACCAATGATCCAATTGACCAAACACTGATTGCATTCCTTGGTCTGACTTGAAAGATAAGAGACCAGTTCATGTGTAATTTTGAGTCTGTATTTAAATCGGAAAATGTAAATTTGGTAGGTGCTTAGTCTTAAGTTCTAGTATACTACTGTGTATGGTGAAATCTTGAAAACCATTAAAATGTGGTGGTGATTTAGGAACCTCTTCCTGTCTTAATCAAACACCAATCCTGATTCATGCTGCTCTTAAAAAACCATGCACAGAAGGTATAAATATGGTTTCTTTTTCATTTGATTTGTTATTTTCCATTGAATCTGATGAAAGCTCATCCATTGATTGTAACTGACTATGAAATTTTGATTATGGCCAGATGTAAATTTAAGTTTGCTTGCATAAAATTAATGGGTTTGCCCAACACACACATCGTTATGTCATACATTTGCACATGGACAGATTGATGATTGCCTGCTTCATTCTCCTTCAACACACGCATCACTATATCATACATTGGCACATAGACAGATTGATGACTTTCATTCTTCTCTTTAACCAATGTAATGTTGTCTGTGGTCGTCGTACTCTACAATGACTGATGAATCTTGTCTTACGATATCTGTATTTCAGCTTTAAAAATTGTGAGCTTCGTTCAGTGGTCATTGTCGACAGAAGGTGAGGCTGTAACTCTCATAACCCGCAGAATTTGCCCCTTGTGATTTATAATAACTCTTTTTTTATTCTGCCATCTGCAGTATGATGGGGTCAGATTCTTCAGCTACTGACTTTCCTGGAAAAATTCCCAGTGGGCCTGATTTTCCAAGTGATGCTGCTAAGTAGAAGCATCCCAAAATCAAAGTACCAAAATTATCCCTCACTATTTTTTGGGGATACTATAGTTGGTTCAATAGTGATGCAATTCTTAAGAAGTGATTCAACAGGGTAGTTAAGCCTTACAATACAAATGCATATTTTGTCAGCTGATCATCTTCTTTTTTCATTCGTCTCTAAATGGGGGTTGGATATGAGGCAAGCCTGTAAAAGAAATTCTAATTTTTTTTTTTAACGACACTGTCGACCTGTTATGCTTTCTTTTCAAGTATCATTTAATAAGTACATTGTTTTGCCCCGCATTTGAACAAGAGATATTTTCGTTTCATATTTTTATTACATTACTAGTGTTATCCGTGCAATGTACAGGATTATATGACATTTCACAATGACAAAATAGATTTTAAATGTATTATAAAACATACTAAAACAGTTGTATAATTTAATAAAATAATTTTGTCTTAATAAAAAAGTGTCAAAAATAATTTAATAATCATATGGAGTTGATAAAACTCAGGACTTTTACAGAGTAAAAGTCAAATACTTTAAACCAGATGATTAACACAATCAATTTAAATTTAAAATTTAAAAAGAAAAATATTCCTAAACCTAATTAATATTTTTGACACTTTTTTCTTCAAATTTAAAAAATATGCTAAAGGTGGTTTTTGTGTGAAAGGTAATTTTTATACCTTTTCCTTAAAGTAATTATTACTTGGGCATTTTTATTTAAATTTTACAACTATAGTAAAGCAATAGAGGTCCACTCTACGATAACATGAAAGGAAAAAAAAATGAGGTAGATTTATAATCATCGACCGAAGAATAGAGTTGTAATCATCTAACGAGAAGCAAAGTTATAATGCAAGTGTGAAATGAATACAAAGAAAATAGACAGTATCAGATGTAATTTTGTGCTTGCTCAGTTGATCGCATAAATTCCGGTCTCTTACGTTTACAAAGTTCCACTTTGTAGGATAGAAAACTTGATTCAGCCAACTCAGTTCAATAAATTTTATACTTCAACATTTTTAAATAAAAGATTGACCATAGAGGCATGGCCTACACAATATTTAATCTTTCTATCTATCTGGCTCACGTGAAGTGTGAATGGTCAATTACGATGCCCCGACGACATATAGCAACGCCCCAAGTATAAGGGCAAGGATAAGAACCGAAACAGCAGTTATGACGATAAAATCAGCTGACTTTGTAGATTTCCCTTCGTTTTCCTTGCTTGCAACAACGCATTTCCTCTTTGAAGAGGAAGAATCTGGACAAGATGTTGAACAGAAGGGGACAGACACATCCCAGAAAGATTTGGTGCTCAAAGTAGGGAATTCCAATTCTGGTTCCAAGATTTTTAAGGCATCTGTTGGAGCCTCCATGGACATCAGTTCAACGCAGTGGTCTTTGACTACCTGAGCAAGCAAGAAGGGCAAAAGTCACCAACAATGAATGATACCATTTTGCAGGTTACACATTGCTTCAAAGCCTGCAAGTGGTTGTCATGCAAGACAGAATAAAAATATTTTCTATTGACTAGCTGTATCAAAAACCAGCAACAAATACTACTTGTAGTAAGGATTTTACCAAAACACACAAATGTTTGCATGGTCTTAGCAGTGGTACAACTACTGCAAATGTTTTAGTCAAACTCCTATGGATTTGAAACAATATGCATTACTTCTTAAACAAGATGTAAGCATATAGTCAGAAAAAAAGGGTGTACACACAGGAACTCAACCATCTTTCCCAAACACTCCTACACCCAAGACTGTACACTGATGAGGCAATGAGAGTGAGAAGTCCATTTTTAATTAGTAGCAGCCTTAACACTCCATTTGGATGAGGGGGAAGGGAAGCAAAAATAAAACAAAAATAAAAGAAACACCATGCCAAAAAAATTGTACTCTAATAATCATAGCAGATAACATTATATATAGCTACATGATTTGTTTCTCCAGGTTCCAAGTACAAACCTCAATCGTTTCAGAGGGTTGTAGATAGTCACAGATATAAGTATCCGCCAACCAAGGAACAAAGACTCTTCTTGGAAAGGAAAGGCCGCACTGTTTTCTGTTTGTAAATGCATGAAAATAACGGGATCCAGTCAGCCAAGTACACAACAATTAAATTTATATCCAATGATAAGGCTCCAATATGTAAGCGATGAACAGTGAACACATTTCAACCTGGTGCTATACAAGAAGAGAGAAGCTACCACGGTACCAAGTGACCATGCAGCGAAAAACCAAGCTTTAATGCAGACAAAAGTGTACTTCTATTGAAAAATGATCACATTTGATAAACATACAAAGCAATCCCTTAAATGCTACACTGCTCGGACAGACAGTTAACATGCAAACATTGGTTATAATTGCTAATATGTCACTAGGACAAGACAACCAATTCAGCACAACCACTGTACAATGCCAACTGCTGAAGAAAACAAAATTTGCTGGCACCACCAGTGGAGGACAGAATCTGATATTCCATTGCTTAGACTGATACAGACTGCAAAAACTAATCACAATTTAAAATTTTAAATCTGGCAAAGCCTAAGTTCAACGGGAATGGGAAGTTTACTGCAGTCGAACTCTTGGACACACATGGAGAATCTGGCAAGTCCGTAATATGGTGCGTTTTATTCTTAGCCTCCACATAATTTGTGAAGTTAGAAAAATCAATGGGACCATCTAGCATATCCATATAAATAATAAATTATTAATTATAAAATATAAATAGCCTTTATTTCCAGCAGATAAAAAAAAAAAAAAAAAGAGAGAGAGAGAGAAAAAGAAAAAAAAAAACAATGCATACCAACAAGCTGACAACATGATCTCTAGTCACATGATCTGACAACATAAATTTGGAGAAAAAATACCTCCAAAAAATCAGAATAGACTGAGAAAGTAACACTTCCTTATATGGAACAGCATTAGCATATATTGCAGATACCAACCTCAGCAGATTTAGATTGAGATGGAGAAAGGGCTGTCCTGCTGCAAACTCATCACTCACTTCCTTTCCACCATCAGCAATCAGACCTGATTCTACTTCTGCCTCATCACAGATGATATCCAACCTACTCAGCAGACTCATGATGATGTCACTCTAAACAAAGAAAGCAAATTAGTAATTATACTGGAAATAGGAATAGCCTTGCAATTTACAACAGTTCTAATTTTCTGCAGGATATATTGAAGAAAAACATGTAAGCATATGTGATGGAAAAGAGTATAATACATACACACATACACATAAAGTAGGAAAGTAAGTGTTGATTAATCAAGTAAACATGTTTATGCATTTTTTATTAGATTTAAAAAATATGATAAAAGGATAAATGCAAACAATTAAATGATTAGTAATACATAAACATAATCAATATAAAATTCTATATTAATAAAGGTTTCTATTACATTATGATTCATCCAAATAAGCAAAAATGTTAAACCTATTATATTAACTAGCTCAAATTGAATTGCACCTATAAATATTGTACAACCAATGCTAATAAAATTTAAAGGATTATTTTAAACGTATTAAACCAAATCCTAATTGGATCAAAGTAATAATTTTATAATTTATGATTCACAATGGTAAGAATAATTTATAATTTTATTTAGTTTATATACAAAGTTGTATATATGATATTTTTTAAAAATATTTTTTCTACCACATGCATTACATCAGGTGAACTGCTAGTTTGACATAAATAATCAATGTTATTTCTATCACTGAATAAATCCAAGTTCCAATTCGCATCTGGGCAAACATGTAGGCTATTGAGATGAATAGTCAGCAGCTAGAATCGACTTCATCTGCTTTTTGTTCATATTATTCATCATCTAAAACCAGATTGCATATACATCAGCAAGTTATCCACACTAGCAATTTCTGTAGGCTCCTCAAACAATTTCACCAACTGCAAAAGCACTAATAGATGCATCAAATTATTTCACTGACTGCAAAAGCAATAATAGATGCTTAACAAAATTCAAACATAGTATCTGTTACTTCATACCTTTAAGTCAGCCAAAGCTTGAGAAAGCAGTTCTTTTGAATTTAAATATGCAAAAGAACACACTGAGCCACTAAAGACAAGAACACCAACAACCTCTTTTTGGCTGCACGCTTTACCAAAAGAATAATTAAGTAAATCAAACATAAATGTTAGAAACAAATAGTAAAGGATGGTAAAAGCATAACAAATGATAATCAAGTCCAACATGAAAAAGTGCCAACAGACCTTCCACAAATGAATCTTTCATAAATGGCAGAAGAAATTGCACCTCATGCAAGCCATCAGATACACTTGAATCCTCAACCACCTAAAAGATGTGTGATACACAGACAAAGAAAAAGTCCTTAGTAATGGTTTGAGCAAAGCCTTACTCTTAGCATAGACATTCCATTTTGGCTGCAGATCCATCATATACCGTGCCTCAGTTAGTGATGGTGCTACAGACACAAGTGACACATAAACTCTATTTATGTCAGTTACACTGATTGTTTGCCTTGATCATCTAATCAGCCTGCAGAATGTAAGCAACCCAGAGCCCAAATTGGTCAACTTACTGTGTTATTTGCTGTCATCATTTATTGTGCATCAATATTTTTTGCTAATAATATTATTCACTATAATGTCAATGCTCATGATCTCAGGTTTCACAGTGCCATACATTTTTCTGGCAGGTAAAAATTGAAGAAAAGGGAAACTTGTCATCTTAAAATTACCACCAGATAGCTGAATGATTCACTTGATATCTTAAAATTACCTAAACTTAACATATGCACATACCTACGCGTACATAAATAAAAGGGTCAGCAACAAGGATGCAAACCAGTAGCCATGAATCAATGATAGTAAATGTTTGTGATTTTAAAGGTTAAGATGGCATGCAACTCATCTTTTATCTTCTATCAGAAAGAGAATTGACCATGACTTCAGAGATCCCACAATTCATTACGTACTTTAGATGTCTCAAATAAGGATTGATAATGTATAGATTACAAGTCAAGCAGTAACATATGCAGGAAACTGGTCCTTGCTTGATTCACAAACAATGGAAAAATCTATTATAATTCCCTCAAGTACTGTAGAATTGATTGCACTACCAGAAATTGGGGGTTCATTCCATATGACTATAAAATACTTCAAATCCAGATTATTCGGGGGAAAAAAAAAAGATCTTGGGCGTTTATACAAAATACTTCAGTTATTTTCTTCAAAATTATCTCATTACTCATGAGTGCATCTGTGGCTTCCAGAAATAGAAAGATAATTAGCAATCCCCAATAACATTAGCATTCTTACCAAATTCCCATCTATCAAGGCCTTTGCACCTTTAAGCTCCTTGGCATGACTTGAAATTCCATGACGAAGAATGTCAGCTAATCTGAAGTTTGATCCATTGTCACGACATATAGGCAATCTGAAAAGAAACAGTCCAAAGCATAAATAATACGATGCCAAATAGCTTTCCAGAGGACCAGAGCTAGCAGTGGTAGCCTTGAAACATCAATACCCAAAGTGCTTAAAGTTGACAAGTACATATTTCATTGGAAGTAGCTCAAATAAATAATGATTAGCCATCCCATCAATGACGCAGTGAATAAAATTCTGTCAGCTACTTGTGGCTTTAAACATTGTTCAATATTCTTTAAATCAAGGACATCAACAAAGAGAATACAATATGAACATCCAAAATTCAATATGCATCATTTAGGAAATAATAAATTTTGCTTCCGGGTTTCTTTTCTTTTTTCCTCTTTTCCCCAAAAGGTATCATGTTAAGAGTATTTTTGGGAATTAAATAGCATAAACATAGTTGTGCAGTAATTAGACAAGGTCCAACCGGGAGAAAGACAAAAATAGTGACTTATTATCTAATCCAGGAGGGAAATCCTCCAAATTCAGGTATAATTAGTTCAACCCGGGTCATCGAGATGAACAGTCTTATGGCCAATAGGAGCAATGGCCTTTGAAGAACTGATCTAAAACTAACTCCGATAATTATATACAAACATGTTCATCTGAATGACAATTCATGGGTGATTGGAAGTTCATGCGTGATCGATGAAACAAGCAGCCAATGTTGAGTTGCCTCAAAATTTCTAATATTTAAAACTTACCCTCTTTAGGTCCAGCTCCTGCTGTCCTGAGTGTTAAACAATCATACAGTATGGATTTTGGTAGCCAAAGGGCTGCCCATGTTGAGGATAGGCAACCCTCTTCACTCGTTGGAACTTTGAAGAGCATGGTAGGGTGTCAAACAACATAAACTAACAAGTAATTCATGCAGGTTCCTGGACAAATTTTGCTACATTTGTTTATCTTCTCAATCAGTGTGTAATTCAAATATGATTACTCATAAAGTTATTTCAATTGATTGGTAGAAACAATTTCAGAATTCAAAAATCAAGTGATAGAGCTTCGAAAGTAAAAATGCACCATAGCATAATGTATGAAAAGAGTAACTACCAATGTGAATATTACCTTAGATCAAAGGTGTAAGTGCACCTAAACGTCTGAAGGGAACTCAACACTCTTCCCATTTTGAAATCACATGGCCGTAGGCTGCTTGATGTAATATTTGAAGCCAGTGTGCAATTTCGACATGTCCATCTAAGCAATAAAATTTTTACTAACAAATTAATGAAAAAAATAAAATAAAATAACTATTTGGATGACAGAGTTTGGATGAAAAGGCCACATAAATTTGAGTGAAAAGACCTCCTTGGACTATAACTAATTTGTATAAGCAATCTCTCATCCCAATCAGTTTCCAATGATGGTGCTGCTTCTGCAACTCCTTTAACAGTCTGCAAAGAGCTATTCTGTTTATAAGACGTCTGGTCACTTGTTACTAACAAGTAACAACATGAACATAGATATTGCCACTCACGGCAGAAAGTAAAGCTAACGAGCCAACTAACAAATAGACACACCATAGGCTGAATAAATGTTTCTTTTAATTACCATCGTAAGTAGGGACTAAGGAACATATGACCCAGGTCCCAGGCCATAGGCTACATGAGCTTGAGCCCAGGAAGAAATGTATTTGCTTAAAAATTGAATTTTTTTCCCTTTTCCTCTTTTGAGTTACAGTTGATAATAACACACAAATTGTGACAGAAAGTATAACAATACAAACCTGGCAAAGTAAAATTGTTGAACTCTTGAATGAGCTCTCATTCATCCATATATAGATGCCAAGCACCTTTATGCCACCCAGCAGCATTTTGGAGACCTGAAAGCACATTAAGTCTAGAATTACACCAATAAATTCTACGAATGAACTGCAAATCAGACCATGTATAAGATATCGCATGCTATATATATTTACTCTGAAGTCACCGAAAGAAAGCAACAACAAAAAAGCTACATATAAATGCGGGAACAAAGCAAACTTCCTTTAACCCAGATGAGCATTGATTCAACAGGAAGAAGAATTAGGGATGAAAGAACAAATGGGCAGATCAAATAGGCCTAAATCTGATCTGTCATACACAAAAACCCATCCAAAACATGTTTTCTATGAAACTTTGTCTTGATCTCTTTTATTACTTATGCTAGTATCTTGGATTTATGGAACCGAAAAAAAAAAAAGAAAAAATATACAAAAAGAAGAAGAAATGAAAGAAACAGAATTCCTCGATTGCTTGGTAAAATGAAATGAAAAATCCATCGTCACAAAATGCTTTTTTTTTTTTTTTTTTTGGTTACCATAAGAAATAAATAAGTATAAGCAATTTCATTTCTCTTTCTTTGGAAAAATCCAAGATCCCATCATGGCATCAGACTTGTTGAGGGAAAAGCTAGGAAAAGAAAATGAAATGAGAGAAATTAAAAATTGTTTTATGTTGTTTGGTAAAATGAATAGTGATTTGGCAAAAAAATTCCTTTTTATTCAGTTACCTATAAAAAATGAATATTCGCAACCAATTTCATTTTCTTTTTCTTTGACAAATAGGGAAAAAAGTCTAGAAGTCAGAAATTAGATATTATTGAGATTCTCGATGCTCGCTCCTCTTAAAGAATGACATGTGGCATGCAAGTCTTATCGACAACATTATTTTATTTCCAAACTAAACAAACAATGGCCACTTGTTACAATATGATTGGAGCCAGTACTCGCTGCCTTACCACTTAACTTCTTCCCTACAAAAACAAGATCCAATTATAATGCTCATGTAATTCGAACAAATAGCTAGTCAACTTCAAAGGATAAATACGTTCCACCCCTTTGAGTAAGATCATTTTCACTTTACCTTCCTACACTTTTAAATGCAACACTTAATCCCCTTATAGTAATGACTAAAGTGTAACTATTGATGGTCTTAACAAAAATATAAAATGATCAACTAAACCTTCACTACCACCACCAAAGATTAATTTTGCACTAGTATGACTCAAAAAATAACCCTCAAACAACAGTAGGAATAGAGAGAGAGAATAAAAGAAATAAAATGTAAATAAAAACATAAGGGGGCAAAATATGTCATTTTAATTGATTAAAATCTAATTTTGAGATAAAAATATTTTAATTACTGCAAATAAAATCATATATGGTTAATTTAGATAGAAAATTTTACACTTACACTTTAGTCATGTGTTGCATTTTAAAATACATAAGAGGAGAAGTGAAAATAAACCTAATCTCAAAGAGGTAAAATGTAATTACCCCCCACTGGAATTTCAAACAAAGAGATGTCAGCCACTATACACAGCACCACCGCTATACTACAGCCATTTACCATTTTTCAATCCGTGGCATTTAAACATATTCTATGAGTCCTTACCCCATCATGATTTAGGAGGCTCGTATGCACCAGCCATTTCAACGTGAAAACATTAAGAAAACACATATCACATTTTATGAATGTGTCTTGCTTATGAAATAGTAGGCACATATAACCCAACCAACAGCAGAACTTACAAACATGCGCATGATACAATGTTATGCAACCAGAATTCAATAAATCCCCTTCCTGCCCTACAAAATACAAATTCCCCAAGTTGTAGCAAGTAGAAATTGACACAGGCAGTTGATTAAAAAAAAAATCCAAACATTGGTAAGGAATGCAATGGCGTGAGGAATCAATAATAGAATCCTGTTTACCATACAAACGACTTGTATGTGTTTGCATTTCAATGGATTCATCACTCGCGAACTTAAAATCACACTTACATTAAAACAACCAATTATCTCTCTGTAACACTATACCTGACGAGCGTGCTCGGCGACCCAATCCTTGTCGATGAACAAAGTTGAAGAGTCGGACTGAGATTTGCCTTTCGATCCCTTCTTCTTATCATCTCTGCCGCCCCCAAGGAGCGAGCAAGCTGGCTCTCCCGCATCATTTGTCGGAGTTGGAATCAAATCGAATACCAAACCTCGCTCCAAGTTCGAACTGAGCTTTCCGACCACAAGACCTACCTGTATGACCAACAATTCCACAGTTCAGATCCCTCAACTATCAACGAAGCTTTATGACCTATACACATATGTTTATGATACTTGCATAGAGAAAGAAACCTGAGAGGATGCGCCGGACTGGCTGAGGCGATCTTCGGCCAATTGGAGTCGGGTTTCCTCTCCGACAACAGCTTTCACCATGATTCACACCGATCAACCTCTTAAATTAGTTTGGAGTTGAAACCTCAGCTATTCATTCCTTCCGGGCTGGGCCCTTATAAGGTCCGAATCTGCAACTTGGGCAGTTCGACGGGTAGGGTCGGGTCTAGAATGAGTAAGCGCAAAGACTGCAAGTTCCGTTAAGGTCTTGGTCCAATCCAAGTTTGGGTGGCAAATTGGGTATCCGACCCACCTGATATAAGCGAGCATTTTAATAAAATTAATGAAATTTCGGGCATAGGGAAACCCACTCAGAGTTCAGTGTGGACAATTGGCCACACCAATTTAAAAATTATGTTAGGATTTGATTGATTCTATTTTTTCTATAAATTATAATTTTTTTCATTCTTATTAAGATTTTTCACTGTATTTTTATTTTTAATCATATTTTCATATTTACCTTAAAAATATAATTTTACCTCTATTAATTATAAATCTCATGTCCACCCCTAATTTCAATAATAAAAAATACCAATTGCAATCAGGTTAGTGAACAATATATTCACACGATTACCCACTTCTCTATGAATAATCATGTAATGTCTCACACTCTAAAAGTGATGCTTGGTCTTAGTCCTATCCCATTGGGAGTTGATGGAGATTAGGAATGTCAAAATTACTTGCACCTAACGGATATCCGCTTCACCCGTCCCGTTCGGAGATGGTATAGAGACATTAATAAAAGGGACGGGGACTGGTATGAGAATTTTAAGATTTCTCTGAACGGGTACGAGGACGGGGACGGGAACGGGTATGAGGGTCTCCATCCCGTCCCGTACCTGTTTAAATATTTATTTATTAATTTATATATTTTTTTAATATTTATTTAATTTAT
>JAVXUM010000037.1:6991580-7011284 GCA_035590655.1 Pouteria glomerata
CACTCTTTAATGTCTTAATCCTAGCGCTGGACCTTTTTTTCTAACGTAGCACCATTGTCTTGGGAAACTCTAAAAATCACAAAATGGCGACAATCTTTTTTTCTTTTTTTTTTTTTGAAAGGTAAATAAAGATATTATTAATAAATAAAAAGAGTATGTACATCCATCACAGGGGCATACCCCCTGTAAGCAACAAAAGGCACCTTAATAAATAAAACCATACAACTCAGAAGGTACAAACAAACATAAGCAACACACTCATAGAATATCTAAATAGCCAAGATAGAAGAAGGCAAGTTCCACCGTTGGATCAAATGCCGATTAACATTAGTCTTAGGGAAGCAAGAACATCCCATAATCTGCAACCGCACCACATTCTTAATAGAATTGATAGTAGACACAACATCCACATAGCAATTGTCATGTCTCCTTTTGTTCCGCTCTCTCCATATTATATAAACACAAGCCGCCAAGGCCAATCTCCCAATAGTAGAAAGCAACCTAAAGCCACAGAGGTTTCTAATAGCCCAATCAACCACCTCATCCCAAGTAGCACAAGAACACTGCAGACCGCAATCAGCAAGGATGGATGTCCAAACCCTAGCCGTAAATGAGTAGCCAAAGAATAGGTGATCATTATCCTCAATATAGTCCCTGCAGAAGACACAACTCATCTGAGACAAGCACCCAAAAGAAAGAAGCCTATCCTAAGTAGGGAGCTTCTTCCTCACTACCAGCCATAGAATAAAGGAATGACGAGGGATGTGATATCTAAACCAAACAATAGAGAACCAAGGAACCAATCTATGGTGAGAACGCAAAGAATTCCAAACCACTTTAGTAGAGAAGCCCTGGTCACCATGATGCCTCCACACCAAAGAATCAGCATGCCTAACACTAGGAGAAATCACCTCACACTCATTCTTGAGATCAATGAGCTCAGGCAAGTTAGCCACAGGCCAACGCCAATGACCATCAACAATAATATCCTTAACCAATGCATTCTTAGCAAGGCCAGAGTCATAAATAACACAAGCACGGCTAGTAGTACATATAGGTCCTCTAGGCATCTAAGCATCAAACCAAAGGGAGGTATGACACCCATCACCAACCTTCATAACCATAAAGGGCCGAACCTTATCCCTGAGCTTTAGAATCTTCTTCCAAGTCCATGAGCATTTCCATGGAACTTTAGCCACCCAGAACTGATCCTTATGCAAGATATTCTTTTAGCCCACTCAGCCCACAAGGAAGAAGAAAACAGATGGCACAAGCTCCAAATATATTTGACCATACAAGCCACATTCCATTCCCTGATCTTCTTAATCCCCAACCCTCCTTCATTCTTTGGCCTAGTCACCTCCTCCCAAGCAACCTTAGCATCATGAGAATCCAAAGAGGAGCCTTTCAAAAGAAATGCCCGCAAAATGCCCTCAATCTCCTTAATAACTTTCACAAGTAGAATAAAATGGGAGCACTAGTAAGCTTGAATGCTAAACAAGACAGATTGAATAAGTTGAAGCCGACCTGCAAAGGACAAGAAGATATTGGTCCAACTCTTAACTCTCCCAACAATTCTATCCACCAAACCACGGCAATCAAGGGAGCACCAGTAAGCTTAAATGACTTGGCAGTCACACCTAGCTAACCTCGACATACCCCAGCTCGATCAAGACATAATGAATGAGGGCTCCCTTGATTTGCTATGATGTCGTGGGGATGCACTTGACCAAATGATGCACTAGTTTAGAATAATACATGATGAGCTTGTGACTTGTGATAGGTATCACTGCACTCGCTTAACCATCGGGGTCATGCTGGGATTAAGTTGGGTGTACAACATTGGGAACACATCGACGTGTAGGACGATTACCATGCTTGGTAATCACTATGGAGCCATTCATCTGCTACATGGATCTTACTGCTCAATATATGTAATGGCACTAGATCACTGATAGGTATCCTAGTAGGCCTCCTTGTGGTGTTCCTCTGATAGGATCTCGGCTGGTGGCAATTATAAAAGCAATATTAGTCAATTTCTACTCTTACTAAACCTACAAACTATATTACTACTTTCAATCTAATTTTATTTATCATTTATATCTAACTATAATTATTGGACGTTTTTAGGTGGACACTACAATCACAACCACTCAGTTGACTGTGGATATCCTCAATTATACGAATGTTGAGGAGATTCATCGGATGGCGATGACCTTGACGACTATTGACCATAAGATAGTTATAGCCATTAACGAGGAGTATCAACTCAGTCGAGATGATACATGATTAGGGCATTCACCTCAGCTGGAGAAGGACCGTCTATCTCAGTCAGAGTGACATTGTTGACTGGAGTGGGACCGTTCATCTCAATCAGTCCAGTACCGTCATCTCATGAGCCTATCAAGACATTTCCCTCCATTGATGACTGTACTATTTCATGGATGAAATGGAGTAGCTGCCAATGCCAATTATGCAGTCACATTCAATCGAGCACATCGCCTAAGTATACCGTGGTCTGGAGCACTGCAGTCTAACCATCTCCATTGCACTATGCCAGGAAGAGGCCTTAGGCTTATTACCATTTTGATATGAAACCACCCAATCATACACATTTTGGAGGAGTCCTTGGTATCTGAAACACTCACTTAACTGATCAAGCCTCCCATCCAGTCACAGATAAGAGCTGTAAGAATCCAATGCATATCAAAAAGCTACCTAATTGTGACACATGTTAGTGACTTATGGATTGTTTTATATATTTTATGTACATGGAACATTTATTTTATTAGATATAATAGAAACAATTATATTACTTCCGATTTATGTATAATCTCGTGGGTTAGTGTTTTATGGAAATAGCATATTTTTTCTTTTATTTGTTTGCTTGTTAAGTGTTGAACTGGTGAATTAGAACAGGTTGTTGAATTGTACGTGTTAAACAAGTTACTCGGTTACTAGGTTGAGTATTGAAAGCAGGTTGCTTGGTAAGTGTGCTAAACAAAAACTAAAATCTTATTTCACAGTTTCAGATTAAGCATGAAACCACAATCTGGCCAAACTAAAACTGCGTTATCACTTCACAATTTTATGTTTTAATGAAAACTGCAAAGTATATCCCCGAATAGCATTTCTCTAATTGCTTTTAATATTATGACTATAAAAAGAGAGAGAGAGAGAGAGAGAGAGAGAAACAAAATAAATTTACCCTCCAAAAAAAAAAAAAATCATAATTTGACACTTTAACCAAACGATTTGTGGGGTCTACTCTCTCTCGTACGCACGCCCGCCTGTGCACACACACAAAAGCAGTGCATTTACAAATGCAAAGATTAATATTCAAAGATATGATCTGACACAACACAAAATAAGCAACAGATCTGGTAATATTCAATTCAGTGAATCAAAAGAACGAAATTGGCAGACGTATGAATTAAGGAGCTTTTTCTTTAAAATAAAAAAGAAAGAAATATTCTCCCAGTCATCAAATTAAGCGGGCACAATTACCAGCATCGCATATCAAAACTACATTTTCTTGATTGATTTGGCCTACCACCGTAGGTTGGAGCTTCTGATATTCGTTCCTAACAAATGAGGCAGCTTCCACTGCACAATCAGCATCGACAAATGCAATACAGCAACCTCGGAATCCAGCACCACTGAATCGTGCTCCAAATACGCCAGGAGCCCTTTGAAGGATCTCATACAGTTGTATCAACGGTTCGCAGCCTGAATTTAACAGCAGAAAATAACAGTTACAAGAGTAAACCAAGTTATAGAGTAGGGTGATAACATCCTTGTTCAGATTGGAACACAGTGAAATTGGCTGAGACTTTGAAATGGCTCAAATCAAGAATTATTATAAATTCTAGTCTGAAATCTTAAAACTATTTTATAATTTGGGTTTTTGTTACAATCACATTAGAGATTTTGAGAAAAGGAAATAAACTTTGCAAGTTGACATTTAATATAATATGTGAAGCTACTAGTTAGAAAAGTTTGGAATCCAATTTATTCAATGTCAGTGACAAACTTTTCGTCTCATCCATTATGGAGAAAAGTAGAAAGGGAGAAAATTTATAAGTATCCATGCTGCCAAAACAAAAGAAGGTACTGGTTCAGAAGTCTTCCTCAAGGGACTGTCCAGGGTTGGTAATATTCGAGATGACACGAACACAAAATTATGGAGAAGAAAACATAAACATGTTAATCCAAAATTGACACGATCCCACCCAATTTCGAAATAAATTAATGATTTAACACATCTACTAAATTTTGAGTATGAACACAAAAATAATCATGATTATGAATCTTAACACAATTTGTGAACATAAGTTGCCACCCCACATCCTCTTTAAGTGAGAGAGGTTGCGCAACAGGTATAATGTTGCACACCAAGTGCACTTTCTTATGAAGGGCTATTCAAACAACTGCCTAGGGCTCTCTCGTTGTGTTTGTTGCTTCCTAATAGAGTTGAGGGCTAGTTTGAGTCCCCTTCACTCTCTGGCCCCCATTGGAGTCCCAGAGCTTGGGGGTGGTCCTTCCAGAAAGCTGATTAATATTTTCCTAAAGTGCTTGCGCACAGTTCACCCCACAACCTATTGTACAGCTATCGATGACACTTGTCATACCTCCAAGTCCAATCTAAGCCTGCAGGTTACAAGTATAAGCTGTGTTTTTTTTTTTTTTTTTTTTTACTGGAAATGGAGTCACTAACTTATGTTATCTACTAACCCCAAAGGGGAAACTATAACCCTTTTATTGAATCAAAATTCAACTAAAAAATCATGTGCGTCTCCGTTCCCCCCAAGATCACCTCATTCTACTCCAGAACAACCCACTTGGTCTCCCATGCCAATGCACCATCTCCTTTGAATCAAAACCATACTGTAAACAGAAATTATAACAAGAGCAAGAATAGAATCTCCACTGGGAAAACAAATGTAAGAGATTGAAAAAAGAAGACAAAGCCATACCACATTCATAATTTTGGATGGAACTAAGACCAGAAGCTGAGATAAGCTTCCCAAAATCTTCTAACTTGCAAGAAGCCCATGCTTCAATTCCTGAAGTTATCACCGCACTATTGTATCAACTAAATAGAGGTGAAAATAAAAAATATATATATATATATATATAAAACAAGATGAGAAGAATGTTTTAGAATATGAAGAATGAGAATAACTAGAATTAGTAATACCTTTAATAACCCGCATATTTTCTGAGAAATAATGCTCTGCTCTTCTAGCTAAAGTGGGTTCTAATTTGCACTGCAGAAAAATGGATAAAAACAGTAAACCTAAAACCAAGAAAACTGCACCAAGCTAGTATCAACTATTTCATTTTTTTATAAGTGAATGTAATTTTACTAATAGGACATCAAGGTGTTGCCAACCATTTACAAGAAACAACCTAGGGCTCCAATTCCATGTTCTCAATGTGAGACAAGAAGAACCCATGCATATCCGGCTCCTTTCTCCCAGATATCTATTTATGAGTAGGACTATACTTTTAATGCCTTTTCTTCTTAAAAGAGACTATGCAATCACAATTTCCGTGTTTAGGACATTTAATCTTCAAATCTTTTCTTTCATAGGCAGTGCCAAATGTCTCTACGGAACAACATTCTTTGCAGCATAAAAGTTTGTTACCCACCAATTAAGTGGAGATGGAAAACCAAAGAGACTATATATTGAAGAAACTGAGAATTTTTCATTCTATTTTCAAAGCATATTTACAACCTAATATATATACAATATGGCTGGAATTCCAGTCCATGAAATAAGGAAACTAAATTCCTTCAAATAAGGAATCCTAACTAAAATAGAATTTCTAAAAAGATAAGAATCCTAGCTAAAGTAGGAAACAGAATTACTAATTCTAATTAAAAGGAAAACTGAAACTAACTCAATCCTTATCTAAATAGGAAAGAGGAAAAAGGAAATAATCCTATTTACATTGAGAGATTTGAATCCTTTCCACACATATTAGTTCTAATGCTTGGTATAAGTGATTTTCTGTTAAGATTTGACTTATTTTCTGACCTATGACCCATGTTTGGAAAGTTAATTTGCATGCTAGTTTTCAGTATATTCTGATACATCTGTCAATAGGAAAATGTTTCCTGCCAAAACTGAAAAAGTATAAATAAATAAATAAATAAAAAGAAGAAAATGAAAATGTTGAAGTGCTTGTTGTGGGATAGGGGCGTCCACATTGTACTCATCACAGAGGGAAAAAATAATTATATCTCTAGTTTTATCACTTGTTCAAGTGCAAACTATTATACATAAATGTTATGAGATATACCTGTGATTCTCTTGCAGGTTATGCAGTTGTTGCCTCAACATTGCTGCCTCTCTTTGCCAAAACTGTCAAATACAATAGGAAGATTGAGTTTTGTGCTCAGATACTTCTGATCAGTTTGACCAAATCTTGAAACAAGAAGCTAAGAGTTTATATGTTGAAATAGGTATTCGCAATTTGCATAAGATTTTATTAAAGCATCCAAATACAATGACTTTCACAATTTGGGTGATTCTGCTGTCCTGAGATCATTTGACCTTTGCTAATATGGATAATTAAACCAATAATGTTTTGATAAAAATAGGCAAAGCTATCCATACTAAGTTGTTGTGTCTTCAAATATGCATGTTTGTATTTGAGGTGGCATGCATTTGGATGAATGAATAGAGTGCAATCTTTTATTGAAGTCTGAATAGTTAATATGATAATATCATTTAATATTGCTTTAAGATATTTATGGTAAGTTTTGACTGCAGTATCCTATGGCTTTCTTTGTTGGATGATAGACAATTGGGACTTGTTATGAACAGCTATTATATAGTCGTTTATGTAACCTATATGAGGTGTTACATATTGTGGCAGGGCAGCTTATTTGATGTTAGCACTCATATCATTATATTCAACATGAATTTTGAAGGGTGAACAAAAATGTCAATCAGTAATTATGATAAAAAATGTTCCTTTTTTTTTTTTTTTTTTGGTTGAGATCCTTTGTAATGAAGTCAAGAATCAGTTTGTGAGTGATTTCTGTGAAAAAAAGTGCATTCGTTTTTAGGAGGATGTAGTATGAGGTGGTACAAATTGTAGCAGGGTAGCTTATTTGATGTTAAGACTGTATCATTATATTCAATATGTAATGTCGATGGGGACAAAAAAGATTCAATCAGTAATCATGAAAAAAATCCTTGTTCTTTAATTTGAGATCCTTCACAAGGAGTCAAGTGTCAGTTTGTGACTGATTTATGTGAAAGAAGAGCACTTGTTTTCCGAAGTTTTAGTGAATTAAATTTCTGGGATAATTTTTTTTTTCCAGATAAATCAAATTTCTGGGATAAATTGCTATCATAGAGATCATCATCTAGAAACAACATTCACTAAGGCGCTGAAAGCTCGTGCACTAGGTGATGTTCTGCTACTTCTGCTGTGAGACCTTAGTAATAGACTTTATACTTACAAGCTGTGGTACTGTAGTTGTATAATGATTTTGACCTTCTCATAAAGGAAGTTCAGATTGACCTAAACCATCCAGATGCGAGTAAAGGTTCCCACGAGTGGACCTTGAGCAGGTGCCTCATTTTGGGAAGTGGATCACTTGGTGACTTGATGAGCCACTTGAGTGTGGCAGAGGAAGAGCTATGCAGCCAAGAGAGGGGAGAGAGTGCTAGTATATTCAATGCCCTTTAGGATTTGATGCCCTTCTGAGGCTTGTGAGTGCATGAGACTCCGTACTTACAAGTAGCGGCACTGTAGTTGTATAATGATTTTGGTCTTCTCATAAAGGAAGCTTATATTGACTTGAGCCCAGATGGGAGTTCCTCACTGTTCAGTTTATATACATGTGTGTGTGTGTGTGTGTGGGGTGTGGTCTGAGTTACGGTGCTCACGAGTGGAACCTGAGTGAGTTCCTTGTTCTAGGAAGTGGATCACTTGATAAGTTGGTGAGCCACTTCGAGGGTGGCAGAGAAGGGACAACACAACTGAGAGAGAGTATGCTAGGGTATTGAATGTGCTTTACTCTTTGAGGGCCTTATGGGGCTTATGAGTAAATGAGGTTATGAAGTATATATAAATAGAGGGGCCCCTTGGTCGCCGAGCTTTAGTGAGAAGGAGGGTTGACCCCCTGTTCATGCTATAACTAGATTCATGAGAATAGGGGTCTCTTGCATGCAACTCTAAGTGAGTCAAGTGTCAGTGATACACCCTGTGCATGGCAGTGACTACCGAGGTTTAGTCCTGGGGTTGTTGGGAGTTTCCAATGGCTAAGTGCAATGTGTTGGTGGTAGTTGAGGCCATATAATGGCGTAGATGAAGTTTTCTTTATCTCATAAGGTCAAAGTGGCCATTTAATGTGGTAGATGAAGTTTTCTCTCTCTCATAAGGTCAAAGTGACGCTCCTCTAAGGGTTGAGGGGTGCCTTGATGATTGTATCAAATTCCTGCCTTCTGTTCAAGAATCAAAACAAGGCTCAAGTAAAGGCTCAGATATGTTACGATTCTTCTCTCCAATTTAAATGATTGCTAGATTGGCTAAAATAATATAAATTATTATTCATAAACAACACAAAATTCACAAATCGTTTAGTCAGGATATGTCAAAATTATTTGATTCATACAATTTTATGCAACTATGAGTGGAAGGTACATACTTTTCACAAATTTACCACATGCAAACATCTGACCCAAGTATTTTTTTTGCTTATTAAAAAGATCCAAAAGTCTCAATTTTATGTTCATGATAGTATTTTACATTTTTTTTGTAAGCAATTCATGATATTATTTTATTGTTTGTATGCACGTACATATTTGTATAATAAAAATGTCCTCAAAAGGCATGAAAAGGGGGATAGTGCCTAAATTTAATCAACTAGACACGCATAGCCAAAAAAAAAAGCATTGAACAATTCCGTATGAGCTATAAACCCACCTTAAAACAAATAAACAAATGCCATATTAGCTAGTGTGCTGGCGGGGTTATACATAAGCTAGCCCAACGATCTGGCATATCCAAGAAGTGTACACTATACCTTATAAACGGCTTTTCAATTCTTCAAGAGTATGTTAGTTTCTCTTTTCTTAAATGCACCATATTAAGAGTTATGTCAATTTCACATTTTCATCCTCCTTTTGCTTCCTTTTGCTAGCTTTACTTTCCTTTAGTTGAGAAATGTGGCATCTACTTTGGGAAACGTAAGTCTAGAAGTTACCGAGACTAGGCATCCATACCTCTTTAGTGAATTGTGATAAATAATTAGTTGTTTAATTGCTTTCTCACCTCCTTGCAGGTGCAAGATTAATTAAGAATAAAGTGCCTTTTGCCAATCAAGTTATTGGTGCTAAGAATTATCTTTTAGGTTTATTTTGAACTAAGTAAGCCTAGTTGGATTTGTAAGACTAAATCCTCCTCTGGGTCTCTAGGGGGTTGATAGATTCCTCCTCATTCTACTTCATATTCCAAACACTGGGCTTTTAGTTTAGAGATTAGGTTTTGAAGAGCTTTAAGAATATTCTCTGTTAACTAAATACCCATTAATTCAGAATGTAAACTATTTCATTAATGGGTAGCTAAAAAGCCTTTCTTTAAGTAGGCAGTGTTTATGGTTCAACTTGTTGGCTATGTTTGTTTACTGGGATGGGATGGGAGAGAGAATAAGTAATACCATAAGATAATATATGATATTGCTAATCCCCTCTACTTCACCCCTCCTCCCAAAAAAAAAAAATTGTGGGACCAACGGACTAGCAATCCAATGTAGAGGCTGCATATCCCCAAATAAACATACCCATTGAGAAATTGAGAAACATACACCCAACATAATCCCTTTTAATTCCCTCAATTTTTACTTATCAAAAAAGGAAACATGCACGCAACATATTATTATAGAATAGTAGCATTGCTAGGAAATATAGCAAGAGGAACAATTGCAATTTAGTTCATGGTTGTTTCACATGTTGAAAAGAGAGGACATCCACTTATCAGGAGCAATGACTAATTGTGTGCAGCGAAATTATTAATTTACTTCGTGAGGAGTGATTTGATAAAAATTGTCAAAAGGAAAGAAGGGCTTTATTCCCCATTTTCTTTTTATTTCTTCAGAGCCAAGAAAAGTCCAAAATTTTGTTTTGGTGGGTTATTTCAACAAGTACTGAAACAGAAGTGTTTCAAAAACTTTTTGAAAGCAACACAAAATTAAAAAATTCATAAAAACAGTATGTAATGTAAATTGAAGTCTATTTACATGTTTGAAAGTGCAAAATAATTTGACGAAACAATTTACTTACTAGTTTGGAATATTGTGCTATTATTTTTATTTGTAATTTTATGATGTTTCGATGGAATCATTAGAATTATTATCCTACTATATTTAATTTTAGTCTATTAGAAATTGTAAACATTTGGTTGTTGAAAGTTCCTTGCTTATGAGTAGATCTTCTCAAGTCTCCACTGTCTATCCATTTTTTGTTAAGAAAAGAGCTATACTAATAATAGCATGATTAAAAATAGCTGATTGACTAAGATTTGGATGTCTCTAATTCTAAGTTGTTTACCAAAGGGGAAGTCACTCTTATGGAAGTGCTAGGAATTCAAAGTTTCCTGTCTATGCAGAACACCTGGAATATGGTTGAGGTGGAGGGTATGTTTGCCAAACCATGTTGATGTCCCTTGTGAGAGTTGTTGACCTTTTCATTTTTGACTTGAAATTTTCAAAACCAAGTGATGAAAAATTGTGAAACTACACCTTTTGATGTCATTGGATTGATCTGCTTATTTATCTAGTTGAGTGATCTTTTATGAATGAGAAAAGTTGATGTAATTTGCAATTGCTTTACTTCTAAATTGAAATAGAATCTATTAAATATTTTGTGCTTGATTGACTTCCTTCTAAATTATGTCTAAAGACTCAAAACTATCTTATTGTTGAAATAGTAATGCTGAAACTTCGGAAAGCTACTGGTGTGACCTGAATTTAGTTTGCTCTGAGAACTAAGCTAAATGTTCTGAACTACTTTGCTGCCATATTGGAGGCATGTAGTATGAGCATTACTGGAAGATGTTACGAGCACGATTGAGGACATATAAGAGGGGAAATCCTCATATCTGAATTCATGTTTTTGGCAGAAAATGGGAAAAACTAACTGGTAATTCTGCTAGATGGATTTATAGCCGCCTCAGTGATGAGCCTTACCAGCAATTACAGTTCTATCCATTTCCATGTCCATGCTCCTGTTGAAACATGTCATCAGCTTCTCGACTTCCATAGAAGGTACCTCTAAAAAATTCCCCTGCACAGTGGTAGCAGCTTTACCTTATTTCGGAGAAATTCCCAACTCTATAGGGGAACTGTGGATACTTCCCTGCTTTATTTCCATCGTATTAGTTTACCAATATAATTTCTGATCCTGTTAGTTTTCCCATGCATCCTCCATTTTTATTTTTGCTGCACTTTGCTTTGCCTTTTAAGTTGATTGCTGTAATAATCTGTTGAAAGACAACGAACTATTTTTTAATGGATTTGTTCTAAAATTCCTTCATCTTTCAGAAGCTTCCTCTTAATAGCACGTGCACTGACTTTCTGACTTTTTTTTTCTTCTGTCTTGCTTTGCTATATGAGCAATATGTCATTTCTTAGCTGGTCCATTTGGTTTTAGTGTTGAGCTCCAGAATCTATGCTTCCTTCATCTTCCTGTAATAATGGTCTTGTTTGATTGTAAGTGATGAATTATGAAAAAAAAAAATTTAAAAGAGAGAATTGATCTGTGTTGGGTCTGAATACTCTTCTCGGTGGGAATCTCCGAGATTACTTTCACCTATTTGCTTATGTGGTAGACTATGTACCACAAAAGCAATGTATGCCAATGCCCTTTGGCATTTGCAGTTTTGACTTGTCTAACCAGCTTTAAATTGGACTTGGCTTCCAAGGGGGTTACTACATAAGAGGAAAGATGTCAGTTGAAGACAGATACTCGTGCACTAGAAGGTATGGGAAACTGTTTGACCAGTCAAATAATTTTGGATTTTTAATAGGAGAAGAGGGTAGGACGTAGAATCGAATGTGCTTCAACTAGGCGTGTCAATGGGTCGTATTTGGCCCAAATCCGATCCAATAATATGAGATTAGATCCGACAGATCTAATTCGTGACCCGAGGATCTAGATCCGTTAGATTTAATAATTATAACAGATCTGGATTTGCCAGACCCCGTTATTTTGGATCACCTCACGAATACCTCAAAAAGCCTTCTTTCAAAATGGATTTGAATGAAATAATGACATGCAGTTTTAAACCATATGAATTTAACCACAATATAAAATATAGACCTTTGCAGTAAAATTTTACAATTCACAAAAGTCAATATATATTTTGTCAGATTTTCGAGAGCAAAATTTTGTATGTGACATCGCATGATTCCGAACTGTTGGTTCCATCAATCATGGCCAAAAGTTATCCGCAACATTCATCAAGGGTTTAGATCTCAACATCTGTGAATGTTAGTATATCGATTAGCATACACCATATAACATCTAATATTGATTATTTTAGTTTAAATGTGTATTTAATTAGGTATTTCCGTTAATACACAAATGCATATATATATATATATATAGAGAGAGAGAGAGAGAGAGAGAGAGAAACATGTCAAGTCATTTTTGCAGACATTTTCCATTCAAACATCAAACTTACCCTATGCTTGCATTGCACCTACTAATTCAATTGATAAGATTTTCTCTCTATTCCTCCCCAACACTTCTCGTTTTGAAAAAAAAAAAAAATACTTATTTTTTAAAGAGGGGTTGGATTCGGGTATATGGATTGGTTCTAGATCTTGGAAGATTGGACCTGACTACTTTTTGATCTGGACATGATCTATTATTATATCTAGATCGGGTTTTAAACGGACGTGTATGATCTAGATTCGGCCTCGCAACAAATGACTCAACCTGCTTATGCTATTCTAGGAGAAGCTTACTAGCACTATTGGCCTTGTTTGGTGAACTAATTTTCACCAAATTTTACTAAATTTTAATTACTTTTTGTACTTTCTTATAATTAAATTTTAACACATATCACCTCTATATCAAAGCAATTGTACTTTTATTATACTTTTTGCCAAACTTTTTTCTTTTAAACACCCCCATTATTTATTATTATTGCTGGAGCGAGTCAATAGAACACGTGGCCCTCATCTAGGTTGGGGACACTTGAGAAGCATCCAACCACTCAACCTTTAGAGCATGTTTGCAATGGCGAACGTGGGGAAGGAGGGGGCTACCTTGCCTCCTACACTTTGATCTGCAATCCAACACTATCACCCAACTCCAAACGTGGTTTGACCACTTGGGGCGGCAAACTGGAACATGAATTCACTTTTATAAAGACCAGACAAGATCCAAAGAAAAATGTTATATGCTTTCACCTAACCCAAACCTTGCCTTTTTTCCTTCTCATGCTTTCTCTATCTCCTACGGTAGTACTGACTTAATCCTTGAAGGGGCATTCAACCAACTCCCACTCTGCCGGCAGTTTTCTAGGAGCCCAGCAAGGAGGCAGACGATCCAATTCGACTTTATTTATAAAGCTCCTAGCGAGCAGCTACAATCTTCATAGTGCTTTGTTCAGAAAATTCATCGTTAATGGTTGTTTGTGGGAATCGAGCATTATTCCCACTGTTTCTCTACTACAACAAGCTAAGATGAGTGTTAACGAAGGAAATCGAACATACGGAGATGCCCTAGGGATCCAGTCAACCATTTTAGGGGTGCATGGTGCGGAACAACACCCTGGGGCAAGTTTGGCCTGTGGGGTTGAGGGAGCGTGACTAAGAGCCTAATGGCAACCTCCTAGCCCATAATGGGCACACTTTGAGCCAATATCAAGCGAATTGAGTAGGAGCTTGAGATCCTACGTGAACAGCTCGACCTGTTTGCCCATTAGGCTCAGCCACAATAGGAAGTTGAACAGCCACCTCCCAGTACTCCAAATTGCATTAGATGTGACCATCGCTGCCATTCGCGAAGGAGTAGAAGCTCTACTCCCAAGCATAGAAGGTGTCATAGATCTCCTAGACGATCATACTCCTCTGCTGGCAGGAGGTCGGAGAGGCGTTTCAGCTCAAGACTCTTGTCAGAGCAAAGTGCGTTTGAAGCGAGCCCACCACTTTGTCAATAAGCTAGCAGAAAAGGACCCCCGGGCAAATTTGAAGAGCTAGATGATCAAGCAACTGGTTGACCACGTTGATTATTGCAACATTAACTTTGCCCATCACTTGACCAAAAAAGCCCTTGGTTGGCACAATCGTGTAGCAGTGAATGATATATAGGGGGCCTAAATTTATGCAAGGTATCCTGTTCAACTTTGCTACTCCATCAGAATTTTGTAACAATTTGGGGTGAGTTGATTGGGTAAACTTTTAGCATGTTTAAAAAGCTCCCAACAAGAGGGTGATGGGGGAACCTCACTCAACATTCTTCTATAGCCACAGGTGGCCATTTAGTCTACTTTGAGCCATGGTTTCAAATATGCGCTCATCATTGAGTTCAGGAAGCTCTAGCCTATTAGAATATGAGATCTTATGTTTGGCCCTAAAAGCCTCTATGCCCCCCTTTGTTTCCTAAATTGACTAAAAAAATTTCCCCATCCTAGGGAAAAGAAATGAAAAAGAAGTAAGGAGTCCAATGCTAGCAAACTCACCAATACTAAATCAGCAAGCAAGATTTTGGTCAGCACTAGTCTTGACCCAAATAAACCGTGTGAAGACGGAGATTGAAATCAAACTTGTTTAAGATCTCAGTGTTCTTTCAGAAGCACGGAGGTTGAAAAAGAATACGAGCATCACTATTTATAGATGGACAAGACTGAAGAAGATGAATAATATGAGGTAGGTGAATGATCTACATTCAGGGAAATTTTATCATTGCTAAAGCTACCACAGGGAAATGTAATCATTGCTAAAGCTACCACTGATGCTATCAATATTGATTGGATTGACCCATCAATATTGATTGGATTGACCCATCAATACTTAGGCTTGGTATCCTCAATACTTAGGCTTGGTATCCTCCAAAGCATACCTAATCGGGTAAATGTGCTCCGATCAACAAAAAAGACATCAATCCATCAGTATTCCGAACAATCAAATATATTAAGGCCGATTAACCTTAGAATTGATTTTGTTCCAATTAAGCCCTCATCCGTGTTCCGAACTCATCTCGCGAGCAAGCGCTGAGGCGCAGTTGGAGGGGATCAATAGAACACGTGGCCCTTAGCTAGGTTGGGGACACTTGGCAAGCATCCAACCATTCAACCTCCTAAGCACATTTGCAACGGCATACGTGGGGAAGGAGGGGGTTGCCTTGCCTCCTACACTTTCATCCACGATCCAACACTATCACCCACCTCTGAACGTGGTTCGATCACTCGGGGTAGCAAATTGAAACATGCATTCACCTCCATAAATACCAAGAAGAAAAAGTTAGATGCTTTCCCCTTACCAAAACTCTGCTCTTTGTTTTCTCAAGCTTTCTCTATTTCCTACAGCAGTGTACTAACTTGATCATCGAAGGGGCATTCGCCCAACCCCCGACCGGCCGGCAATTTCAGGAGCCCAGCAAGGAGGTAGATGTTCCAATTCAACTTTAGTCACAAAGCTTCCCGCAAGCAGCTGCAATTTTCAAAGAGTGTTGTTTGGAATGCTCATTGTTGACAGCTGTTGAATCTTGACGCTCCAATTACAAAATTCTAGTTCTTGGTTAAGGTGGCCTTTGAAGAAGTAGAATTTTAGATCATAATTGCTCTTTCCATTTTGATTATTTTTTTTTATTAGATAGAAATTGTTTAGTAACGAAACAACCCACAATATATCTTGTAGGATGTTCAAACCATGTTGAATGAAAAAATATAATAAAAACATTTGACGTGCAATGTGTGTTTGACGCACACTTTAGCACGTTCTATAAATTTATGTCCGGTACATGGGTATGAATTCAACTGCTAATTTGAAGTATTTGTGTTTCAAAGTAAAAGACCATTCAAATGATGAAAGTGGCGGTGGTAAGTAGTAACTGATTTCATTCATCTTACATCTAGATTTTTACTCATGCATTTCATTTAAAATGAAATATGATGTCTTTTGTTTATGTCCTATGGGGAACGATATGCACGTGAATATTTTATGGTTGAAGAGTGTGGGGATATTTACTTTTATAGGTGAAAAATTTTCAGTTTATTGGAAAAAAGGTAGCAACTGTGACATGTTAATTTGTTTTCAATAACCTAAATTTAATTTATCTTAGCACATAAAACATTTTAACAATTTCTTTTGCTAGACTAATCAGGGTTATTCATTGCTTTAGGTAAGCGAGACATTTGCCCAAGGCCTCCTTATGTTATTTTATCTTTGTTTAATATTTTATTTTGAAAAGGCAAATATAGTTTTTGTGAAAAAAAATCTATACATTCCTGAAAATTTACATTCTTTCTTATATAGTTATATAAATTCGTACACTTGTTAAAAAAAAAAATAAAAAAATCATACACGCAATAATTGTGAGTCTCTCTCTATTTTTATTAACTTGGTTCTCTCTCTCTCTCTCTCTCTCTCTCTCGTTGGGTATTCCAGAGGATTAAACCAAGCTAAAGAGCAAAATTTAGAGTGGTTCAGCAAAAAAACTACGAAAGTCCACTTTCTTCCCTCACTATAGTTATACAAACAAATTACACTGAACTTTTCTTTTCCTCATCCACCCAATACATAATATAAAAAATTATGTTAGTAATTTTTTTATAGTATATATAATTATGTTACACCAAATTTAAAAATGTAATTAAAATATGAGAATGGGAATATTCATCCATTCCAATGTTTTTCATGTCGATAACCAATCAAGGGAATGGAATGGGCATTTCATTCCATTCCATTCCCTTTTTCAAACTAGGCCTTGGTGCTTTTTATTTCTTTGTTCATCTTATAGAAAGTGGGGGAAACTAGAGGGGGAAAACAAAGAAAGAAAGAGAAAAATGTTCAACATTTGTCTCATTTTGCTCAAATGTTACTCGTGGAAAGGTCAGACCCATGATTTAAAGGCACAAAAATGAATAATTTTGTGCACGTTGATTGAGATGCCCTGCCATATTCTTTAGGATACCTGTGCCTTCTAGCTGGAAAATATCTTCTAAAGACTAAAAACTAGTGGGTTAAGTATGTAGAAAGCAGAAACTTCCACCTCTTGAAGCACATGTTATACTCAAATTGAAAACAATGAATTTCAATGTTGAAGTATATGGACATTGAAATGGCTGGTTTCTAGAGATTACCTTGACCTCAGAAGTTGGATTGGCCAATTGTTGATGGTCCTCTTTTGATTTGTTGTACCGTTCAATTATTGACTTCATGCTGGTCAAAAGTTACATCAAACTACGTTAGATGTTTTATGCAGAATGTGAATGTTTACTGTTTGAACTATGTAACACAGTGTCCTGCATCAGTTGCAGGAAGAACAACTCTCAGTTTCACATTAAAATGCACTTATGAACCCATCTTTAAAATTGTTTCAACTAACAGCTTCACAACTTTATCTGAAGGAAAATTGAAATCTGCTAGTGAACATGCAATATAAACACCCAAATCACACATTTCCGTATCCTCTTATTTTATTTTTTGGATCCCTTGGACAATTGAAACAAGAGAGAGTAACTAGACATTGCAACGTGTTTCATTTGTTTCAACTCAAAAACTCAAGAAAACCTTAGACTTGCCGACCTTGTCTCATTTTGTATTAAGGCTTTGTTGAGTTGAGACAATTAAAACAAGTTGCAATTTCTAGTCAGTCTCTCTTGTAGTTGAAAATCAAATATAGTGCTTCTGAACTTCCCAGTGTTAGATCTTTTTGGCCATGCATTTTGTGGTGGTAAAGCATCATATGAAGCAAGTCACAGTCTATATGACGGAAGTAACATTCGGCCATTATTCTAGAGGTTAGGTTTGGGCCAATTTTGCCATCCCTACAGCCTGGTTAGGGATGAGCATGTAATAAGGGAAATATGAGAGCTGCAATTGCTGCAGTCGGATGTATCTTGTTACATGTGACCTGTAGTAGAGTTATTAACTGTTTTGTGTCACTAATAGTGAGGACATTTGCTTAGGGGCAGACAAATAGGGTGAATACTTAACAAGATGTTCTAAATCTGTGGCATTATTGCTTGCAATTGTTTGTTGTAGTTTTGTACATTAAAGTGAATCTCGTAGGCTGCTGTATTGAAGAGGATTCATCATCTGTTACTATTGTTCCTTGAGAAGACTTGCTATTATATATTTTTATCATCCCCAGGTGTTTATTCATGAAGCATCTGGGAGAATAATCATAATCTCTGAAAATTATTAAAATTCAGCATTCATTATTTGAAAACAGTAAGTTTGCAAACCTGTTGTTGCACCTCCTTCAGCTGATTGTTCGCAAACTCCTTTCCTGCTTTTTAGAGAGTTTCTTTTTGTTGGACTGCAAGGTTTCCGCATTTGGCTTTTAAATGGCTTTATTCAGTTAGACCAGTGTTTGAACTAGGAGGTGTTCCAAATTGCCCAATTTTAGTATCTGAATTTTGTTTAGTTTGCCTATCATTAAGGTGGTTCCATTCTGTGCTAGAGATATACTACGGTTGCTACATGGTTTTTAGTTATTGCACTCATGGATACTGATAGGCCAATTAATATTGTCAGGAGGCAGGATATAATTCATAGTTCTGTCCATCAATCACACTTTATAAAGTTGAAAATATTTTGTCAAAGGAATAAAGTTTCATGTTTGACGTTGCTGAGAAAGTTATCATTCCTGGAAAAAGGACGCTAAGATAGATGTCTGGGGTCCTAGGGAGGAGATAATTTGAAATAGCAAACTTCATTTGCTTTTACAGCTATGTAAGACCAATTGAACAGCTTTTTTTTTTGTATTATTGTTATTATTCTTGTCATCCTTTTGGGCATTTACTGGCTAACGGTTGAATTCAATCATGAATGTGTGTTGAAGTCACTCTACCAACAGGTGCAGGTGGTTCACTGCAATCTAATTAGGTGGTCATTAGAAGTGAGGTACCATTCCTAATTTTTCTATTTGGCAGTGATAGCTGCAAGTTACTGTTTCCTTCTTTGGTCGAACATCTTTCCCTCTCTTTCTTTGGTAAATACAAGTTTTTGGTTGAAACCTCAATGCCATTATTAGTATTTTTAATCCACCTCCTTGGTTACAGCCTTGCCAAAAGTTGCACACTGAAGTAGCTAATGGGATTGTGGACACTGTAGTAAAACTTTAGGCTTTGTTTGGAGGATGGATTTGTGGAGGGAAAATAAAAGTTAAGTACTAATTTGTGTTATTTTGTTGTGCTTAGTTAAGTAATGATTTTTAATTATCTATTATTTACTTCTCAATTTTCTAACTCAACTAAAAAAAAATAAAATAAATTTTGACTTCTTCACTTTATTTTACATTTCTACCATTTTATTTCTCTTTTCGTTTCCTTTCACAATTCCATGCTACAAACATAGAATTAATATTAGAGAAAATTAAGGCCCAGGATATTTATCATTTAGGGATCGAATGAAAAATAATTAAATAAAAGACCTTGGACTTTAACTGTTAATTTTAAGGACCAAAACTAGAAAATTATTAAATTTAGGACCATATTTTACAGATT
>JAVXUM010000037.1:7032848-7048686 GCA_035590655.1 Pouteria glomerata
TGAATATTGTGCTGGCTGTCGGCTACCTAATGCACAACCCTCCTCCTTTATCCGGGCTTGGGACCGGCTATATTAAGGAAACCCTAACATAGGCGGAGTTGGCAATCCCTCCATAGCCCTTAATAAATCTTCTGTAGTATCCTGTGAGACCCAAGAATCCTCGTAATGACTTAAGAGTTTTGGGAATGGGCCATTCCACCATAGCTTCAATCTTCTTAGGGTTAGCCTTTACTTCTTCTCTTGGAATTAGATGGCCCAAGTAGTCTACCTCAGCATACCTAAATCTGCACTTGGACTCCTTTGCAAACAATTGGTGCCTTTTTAGTAATTGTAACGTAAGGTTCAAATGAATAACATGTCCTTCCAAACTTCTACTGTATACTAGTATATCATCAAAAAATACCAGTATAAATTTCCTTAAGTAGGGCCTGAACACCTCATTCATTAGGTGTTGGAAGGTGGCAGGGGCATTAGTGAGTCCAAAAGGCATCACTAAAAATTCATAGTGGCTTGAGTGGGTTCAGAAGGTTGTTTTAGGTATGTCCTCAGTTTTCATTCTGGTCTAGTGATAACCAGACCTCAAGTCCAGTTTGGAAAAGATGATGGCACCACATAGTTCATCCAATAACTCATTTACAACTAGTATAGGATATTTATCCTTTATAGTAGCCTGGTTCAAGGCTCTATAATCCACACACATATGCTAGGTACCATCAGTTTTTCTTACTAAAATTACTAGTGACGAAAAGGGAGATTGGCTGGGCTGTATCAACCCAGATTCAAGCAATTCTTTAACTATCCTCTCTATTTCTTCTTTCTGGAAATGAGGATACCTGTATGGCCTATTAGAGATGGGTTGAGTTTCATTCTGCAAAACTATCTGATGTTCATATCCCCTGACTGGAGGCAGACCCTTTGGTTCTTCAAATGCTTCTTTGTGCTGCAGAATGACTTCTTTTATGGCCTGTGGAATGTCCTCTTCCTGTTGTCTTTCATTGGATACTGGTAGTAACTGTAGAAAAATTCCTTTTGTAGTAGCCTTTTTTTACTTGTTGTAGCTCGACTTCTTCAATTAATTGAGGACTACCCTGTACACCTTGAATGCTTATGGCTTTATTACCTCTATAAAAATCCATAGTAAGAGTGGCAAAATTAAAGATTATGGGCCCTAAAGTTTGCAACCACTGCACCCCTAACACCAGATCACACCTTGCTAATGGTAACAACAAAAAATCAATGCTGAAAGATTTCCCTTGAAGTTTCACTTGCACCTAATCACATTCCCCTTCACTGTTTAGCAACACCCCATTTGCCACCTCTATAGTTTGAGTATTTCCTTGCTTAATCTGTAATTGGTAACAGTTAGCAACCTTCGGGTCTAAGAAGTTGTGGGTACTCCCTGAGTCGATTAGTATATTCCATTGTCTTCCACAAATGCAGCCCCGTAACCTCAGTGTATTAGGTTGTGGAGCCCCTGTGATAGCACGTAGAGTAATCTCTGGTTCTTCTTCTTTCTCTTGCTTATCTATGCCTTCTTCCTCCCCATTCAGTCCTTCCTCCTCTGGATCCTGAAGTACTGACTCCAGTATAAAAAGCTTAGGGCTCTTGCACACATGGTTCCGATTCCACTTTTCATCACAATTAAAACACAGGCCTTTCCTTTTTCTGGCTTCAACCTCTGTGGGACTCAGCCTTTGAATGGGCAGTCTGTTGGCAACATTCATCTTAGGGGCGTTATTCTCTAATTGAGAGTTGGTAACTAAAGAGGATTTCCAAGGGGAACCCTTGTGTAGGACAAAACCAGCAACTCCCTTCCCTACGATTCCCACATTCTGACCTGTAGTCACCCTCACTTGCTGCTTCTTTAAAGCTATCATGTTCTCCTCTTGCAACCTTGCCAACCCAAATACCTTGTTCAAAGTATCTGGATTGAACATTCGCACTGAATACCGGATTTCATCTTTCAATCCAGTCAAGAAAATACTAAGCTTATGCTTCTCATTCAACCCTTTGACCCTATTAGAGATAGCTTCAAATTGTATTTTAAATTCTTCTACTGAAGAATGTTGCTTGAGCCTTACTAACTGATCTAAAGGATCCTCATACACAATGTCCCCAAACCTGATCTGTAGGGCTTCTAAAGACTCCTCCCAACTAACCCTTTCCCCAGAACTTACGAAATCTTGAAACCAAATTAAAGTTTTCCCTTTCATATGTAATGAAGCTATTTCTAACTTCTGGTTTTCAAGAATCTGGTTATGTTTAAAGAATTGGTTGGTCTTGTACACCCATTCTGAAGGGTTTTCCCCATTAAAGATTGGAAACTTGAGTCTTACTGATTTCACTTGTATGCCCCCCAAACCCACTATTCATACCTTCGATAGATTCTTGTGCCCCATGACTGGATTGCCCCATGTTTTCTGGATTGATTGGGATGGAAGGTTGCACTCCTGCCCTTTCTTTCTCCTTCTGGATCTCGGCCGTGTTGGACTGTACTTGGTGAGACAATTCATCCAATCTCTGGTTTACTCTTTCCATCATCTTCATCAACTGCCCTAATTGATGTTGAGTTTCCTGCATTTGTTGATTCAATTGTGCAGTGGCTCGTGTTTCAGCCATTTCTTGATCAAGAAGTGGCTCGTATGGCTCTGATACCAATTGATGCACTCTCCCAATGCTCTTGTCTTTGCTGCGACCTATGGTGAATTATTATGAAAAATAAAAGCTAATGGAACAAGTTGAGGAAGAATTCGAGGACTCCCTCAGCCTTCCAAGAGAAATTTTCTCAATGAATTTTTTAATTCGCTAAAAGGAAGCAGTACAAGGGGTTTTTATAGTCTCAGTTGTAACTAATTCTTGTAAGTATATTACTAACTAATTATTTTCTTGTTACAGCAGGGAGGCTTAGTGGGCCCTATGATGATTCAGCTTTTACCAAAGGTGGCCCATTCCTCCAGCACTCTCTCGGCCCAATGAAACATAGCCCACTGTAACTGCTTTAAACCCATTTCTTTTAACCCGCTTGACTGCCCGACCCATGTGTTTGACCCGAGCCTTCATTTAATTCTTGTCTGTTGCTTCACGTGCCTTCTAACCTCCTAGGGTTGCTTTTATCTGCCATTTTTAGCCTTCTTTTTTCTGTCAATCACTTCGTCTCCCTCATCCTTGACCTTCCCTCTCCTGAGTTACTCTTCTGTTCCTTCCTTTGCTGTGTTTCTGCTGCCGAGATTGGAGAAGGCTGGTGCTGAATTGATGTCGGTCTTCTTGTGTAAACTTTCAGCTGATCTGAGGGTTTGGTGCTCTTCTCACCCTTCTGATCTCCTGTTTCTAGTTCTTCTTCTACCTTCTGTTTGGTTCTTTCCTTTGTTTCATTACAGAGAAGAATCGGTGATATCGGGAAAAAAATTTCTAAACTCCATTTCTTCGGATCTTGACGCGACAGCTGCTACCGCTACTTTGAATCATGATCTAAATTTGCCAAACACCAGTGAGAAATGACACTCTAGGTGTAGTGTGAGTTCTAACATGTTGAATTCAAACATCACCATTTCATTTTTACATACAAATAACAGTAAAATCTCACGATTTCTAAGGGGAAAATTGGGGCAATCATAAGCAATTGTTGTAGGATTATTGAAGGTGTTTCAGGAATGGGGAAACTGGACAAATCATTGTTATCGATTGTTGAAGTTATTTTGGGAAAATTGAACAAAATTCGAGCCATATACAGCTATTCTTTGTAGGATTGTTGAAGGTATTTCAGGACTGGGAAATTGGACAAAATGGGGCACAGCAACTAATAGCTGTAGGATTGTTGAAGGTTTTTCAGGAGTGTATGTTTTTTTCATACCGTTATTGGGAGAGCCAACATTTTTTGCAATAGCTCTATCTACCATGGTGGAATTTTAAAGACTGTAAATTACAGATGATCCATAAATTCTCATGGGCCCTGTGGAAGAACCCTAATCCACGACTGCATCTCCATAGCTTGCTTCTTTTAACTTAGGTCAAACAGGTTATTATTTTTGTTATTGGCAAACTTTCTTGTCACAAATGTATGATATTCGTATTTAATCATCTCCATCTTCTTTTAGTTTTGATTTTGCGAGATATGGAAAGCTGCTGTTATGAATGGGGAACTTACTCGAAGTTAGAAACTAATTTGGTATCATATGAAGGATAGTTAACTGAACGTAGTTTTCTCTCGGAGGCTGGATTTTGATGGGAGAGAAATGTTTTTATTTTGAGTAAGAAATTTGTTTTTGGGCATTTCGCGGGGTCTACGAGAATACCCGGATTATGCTCTGTTCTGTTGTGATAATGTTTAGTAAAACTATATAATCCTTTGGTTTCCTAGCAAGATTTATATATAATTTTACTATGAAACCTATCAATACTCCAGCTTTTAACTGAGTGGTGTTTGTTTGGAATCTCTGAAGGGGGACTAGGGCAGCTGAAAGAGAGCATGTTCCGCCAAGAAGGCAGCCACATGACTTTTCACGGAGACGCTTCCTTTTCACCATTGCTGTGACGGGCTTTGCTGTTCTGTTGGCTTCACTTTTTTTCCAGAGGAAAACAGAGACTAATCAAGTGAATTAGCTGCCTGTGGAGCGCATTGGATATTCTCATATTGTGCTCTGTTGCTTATTTCATATACCGGGAGTTGTATCTGAGGATATATTGCAATAATTATTGAACTGCTAGGAATCATGTTACTTCTCAGACAGGATATCCATAATCCAATATTGGCATATGTTGAGCTCTATCATTTGGTGGCAGCAAATATTGGTTCTGTAAAGTTGGATGCCTGAAATCTTTGATACATGGACTTTTTTAGCTATGAGGTGTGGGTACGTTGTTCAGGTCTTTTCTAAACCTTAATTTTAAGATATCAAGATGTAAGTATGGATATATGGAGATGTCGTAAACATTTAAATATATTATATATTGAATGATACGTTGACATGAGATATGATTATTATTAGAGTGTATTTGGAATTTAATACAATTTAGAGAGTAGTGGAAATTTTTGTTAACCATCCTTGTGATAGGGTGAAAATTTTTCTTTTACAATCAAAGTCTGAGTTAGTAGTTCTTCAAATGTCCTTAAAATTAAAGTATTCATTGTTACTTTGGGTGCGAGAGTCAAACACGTATTCCATACCTTTACTCTTATCATATCTAGTGGACACACGTATGCTGAAGCAAATAGAAGAATTAAAGAAACATACCATGAAATTGGTGAAAGACAAATTGATGCAAGCATGAGTTCCAAATATACTAGAAGAGAGCTCCAATTCACCCCCGAGTTTCGGCGACAGGCCAAATACTTGTGGGTTTCTGTTTGTGCTTAAGTTAGTCACCAAAAATCTAACTTCTTGAGCCAGAACGCTAGGTGTAATTGATTGTTTTTCATTCCATGAGATGTGAACAGGAGACGAGGTAGGTACTGTTGGCTGGTTGCCTTTGATTGACCTTTTACAAAATCTGAAATTCAAGAATGTACCTCTTGCAGGAGTCAACTCACAGCTTTTGTCGCCTTCCTTTTCACTACGGGCCTATTGCTGTGGTAGAAAAAATATATGGGTTTAATCTTTTTAGTAAGATTTTGAAAATTGTGTCAGAAACTGAGTTTTTGAGTTGCTACAGAAGTAGAAACCATGCTTGTGTAGCACTGCCCACTCTTTTTTTTCTTCCCAGGGAGAAGCACCTTAAAGCACTTGTATCTGTTTGGCGATATATTTTCAAACAGAAGTTCTAGACACTGGCAATCTGAAACTTGATTTGCCCCCAGTAGGGTTCTAACGCAATTATGCAAGCCAAAGCTCTTGCTGGAATTCTTGATTGCACCCGGGCTGGTGTAGGCATTGTAATTCCCCAAATGAGGTGCTACAGTCAATGGCGTTTGGAAACTTTTGACCGCGTGTTTGGAACAAGAATTTGTGGAGGAAAAAAAATAAAGTAAAAAAGTGAAGGGAAATGTGGTTATTATATATGTTCAATTTTTTATGATTACTTAACTAAAATGTTGTCTTTTGTGAATATTTTATTTATTTTTTTCTCATTTTCCTAACCATATAAAAAAATTAATTCAACATTTTTTATTTCAATTTTCTTTGCTACTTTTTTTTTCACTGTTCTATTCTCTCCACAAATTATTATTCTAAATATAGGCTTAGTTTAGTACAAGAGAATGAAAATAATACTAGAGTTATTTTTACATTTTCAATACGTTCTAGTAGCCATTCTGTCCTTGCTTATGTCGCCGTTAGTCCATAGTATTTAACATTTTTGGCTATGCATTAATTTTGATACAATTTATAACAGCATACGTCAAGAAGTTATCAATTCTATTATTACACTCACCCAAACATGTTTAATTATGGAATTTTAATGAAATTCAGTGTTTATATGACTTTAAAACACGTTACATTTCTGAAATATTTTTCACTCTAGTCTGCTAAGGCGATGTGATACAAGAGTGTTCGCTCTATCTTGATGGTAGCTTCCCTAACCTCTCGTTGCCTATCTTTGGAACATTTTCAATAATCCGTTGCATATATGATTTGAGTATATTAAAAAAAATTTAAGATAATTGAACGATCATAGGAATGTAGGACTAGTATACAAAATATAGGCAAAAAAAGTGGTTACAAATTGAGAAATGAGTGAACTGAAGAAAGACAATTGTTAAGTAGTCAATTGACCAATTTATAATAGGCGAAAATAGTGGTAACAAACTTAGAGATGAATGAATTAAGGAAAGACCAATGTTAGATAGTCCACTGACCATTTATAATCAGCTAGCTAAGGTCAATGCATAATACTCAGATAATAATAGGTTATCGATCAAAAAATATATTAATCAATATGGTCAATTAAAAGTGATAATTCAAGTAGTGGAGAAGTCATGATTCATAAATTTCAAAAATTTAGCGATAATTATAAAACACATGGCGTACGTACCAATCTCAAAAATTACGACAGAAATGTAGGTTAGTAGAGTCATGAAGGAGCTTATTTTACACATATAAAAATAATCAAAGCATCAAAAGAAAGGATTTCTCAATCAAATATCCCCAAGCATGAACCTTTTCTTTTCTCTTTTTTTTCCTAGCATTTCACTCTTTAGGAAATCAAGTTCAATCCCGAAAAATAGGAATAGAGTAAAATAGCATAAATCTGTCGAAGTTTCAAACTTCAACTGTTATAGGTACCCTTTAGTGTAAAATAAAATAATATAAAATTTTATAAATCTTTATAAATACGAATTGGGAGATCATAAAATTTAAATGTTATATTTACTGCACAAAATACGAAGTACTAATTTTTATAATTTTATATAATTTTATACAATTCTAAACACACCCATAATCTTTCAAGGAGCAAAAAAACAAGATAAAATGACGGAAGAGGTATAATTACATTAGTCTTTTTAGAATCTCAGTGTTGGTTTTTTTATTTTTTATTTTTGAATAAATTTTATTATTCACCATTGTGGTTGAATTTTTTTAAAAATTGATGTCCTTTTAATAAAGGGATTGCAACTCACACTTGTTTGATTCACAGTGAATTTAACTAATTTTTTAAATTTAAATAATTAATTTTGGATATCTTTGTACACATACACTTGATATTCAAAATTGTTGAAAGGTTGTGAAATTATTTTAAGTTACATTTGAATGGACTAGAAAAATGCACGTGCGTTACACGTGTATGTTTGTTCTTTCATAAATCTAAATTTAAAAAATAATCTAATAATAAAAAATAAAAATATTATTTTAAAAAATAAATCCTACAATAAAATCTTTATATTTTTTTTATATTAAGTTATGTTACAATTTTATTCATATCTCCAAATGAAATATCTATTTTTTTTACTTAGCTGTCTTCTTCATTTATGTCATCAATCCTATATTCATGTGTATTTGTTAGTAACAATTTTGTACCATTTATTCATTATGCTAATACCAATACTTTTAATAGTTCAAATATATTTTGAAATTACAACTGAGTTTTATTAATACAAGACTTGACTTTTTAAACAATTTTTTTCATAAGATAAGTCTTCTTTTTTTATTTTTTCCTATTTTACTACTTTGTCGTAAAAATGATTAGTCACATGGTGATTCGTAAAATTTTTCATTTCATAAGAGTTTGATTGGTTTCATTAAAATAGTATCATTCTTAAAACAAATAGTAATTATTGTCAAAATTAATTTAAAATTTTATATTTTTATTATTGTATAATAATATTTTCACATTAAACAAAAAATAAATTAAAATTTAAAAAAATTTTACTTGGTGTATTTAAATATACGAATTGAAAAATAACTCTAAAAAAAGACTTCTACTGGAATGTAATATAAAAAAATTTTAAATTTTAACAATAATAAAAAAATATAATAAAATCCAAAAAGTTATATAAACAATCACATTAAAGAATTACCACAAAATTTAAAAAAAAAAAATTATACCTTGTTTTTTTAAATGAACAAGTTGAAAAGTATAGTAAAGAATAAATTTTCCTTAAAATCTGATACACAAAAAAATTAAAATTTTATCAGTAACAAAAAATATATTAAAATTTAAAAATCTAATATTAACAATCATATTTAAAAATAGAATAAAATCTAAAAAAGTCAAACTTAAAAATTAAAAATTTAAGTATGTATTAATCAAATCGCAAAGTCAAAGAGAAAATTGATGTACCAAGCAAATCACAAAGTATAAAAAAAAAATCGATGTAATGAAAATTCTCAAATAAATTTGAAAGGAAAAAAAATAAGACTTGCTCTCTTTTTATAGATTTTGCATATAAGAGAGTCATATATTATTTAGATTAGAATAACTTTTTTATCGATTTGAAAATCCAAATCCAATTAGTAAATAGAAGAATTTTTATATATTTTTGTTTATTTTAAGTTTAATTAATAGTTTTGGCCTCAATATTTTTTAATTTTTTACGTATTTTTTGATAATTTTTTATTTATTTTTACTGACATATTTTTTCGGTCAATGAAACTATTAATTCACAATGTTTTGGTATTTTGTAATACATCATTGCTTTGTTTATTCTTTTTCAATTTGAGATGAAAAATTATTAATTAAAATAAATATATAAATAGAAATATAGATTAAATAAAAGTATCAAGTGATATCTATGAACTGTCTAATTTGAATAAAATTATAAATAAGTGATAATTATATACAATACTAATTCTTTTTAAATTATATAATTATAAATTAAGATAGTTATAATTATAAATTTATGTTAATAAAATAAAATGTTAATAAAAATATTTATCATTGAAACCTTTATTTAATAGGGTAAATATTTTTTTGCGTTATTTTGTTTAATAACAATAATAAGATTATTACGTTTTAAATAATAATATATAAAAAATAAAAAATTTTAAAAAATAAGAATATGATTTAAATAAAAAATATATATATAAAATAAAAAGTTAATCAGGAGTAAAGTAGTTAAAAAAAATTTTCAAACATTGAAACTTTTTATAGTTCAAAACATAAAATACAAAAAATAAGTATATGTTTTGAATAAAAATAAAAATATAAAATAAAAAATTATATAATAAAAGAAGTATAGTTTAAAATCCTGTCAGTTATTTCTGCTATTGATATCTAGAATATGTACCATTATAAAAAATTCTATTGGAGTTGTATTACAGCGTTAGATTAAAATTGAGTTAAAATAGTTAATAGAGTGTAAATAATAAAAGGACATAATTGAGTTAAATTAAAAAAAATTAAGGGTAAAGTAATTAAAAAAAGTTTTTCAAGCATTAGAATTTTTTATAATAATATTGATAAGATAAAGTATTCTATTCTCTTATTTGATTGTACTTTTAAATTTTATAATACTAAATTCGTTCCATCCTTTATTCACCCTATTATGAAAATGGCTTAGTTTCTTATATGGATAAGGAGTCCTCTTATACAAATAACGAGTCCATTTTCCCATAGTAAGAACGAGTATTAATAGAACATTTATAAAATTACTTTAACACTCACTCCATCTCTATTCCTACCCAAATATAATCTTAAAGATGAAGTGTAAGAAAATAATTTATTTGAAAGTATTTTTGTTATATATTTTCTTGATAATATGATTCTTTATTATTTTTTAAATAATTATAAAATGGCATATACTTTTCTTAAATAAATTGTCATCTTTATTTATCTATACTATTATAAGAATAACCCAAAAATTTGGTGAAACTCTTGTTTTGGTGGGCTTCTTTTTTTTTTTTTTGGTTGAACGTTTTTTTTCTTTTCACAATATTCTTTAAACTTTCAATAACTACCTAAAATTCAATTGAATTAAAAAGTAATTTCTTTACAATTTTCACATAATTAGATAATTACAGTTATTTATTTTTTTATCTTCTTTAAATATCTTTAAAAACTATTATTTTGTAATTTTTTTATTTTTAAATACTTTTTAATTATGTATTATTCACTTAAATAACCTTAACATAACTACTTATTATTTATTATTTGGATCACTTTTAATTTTTTTATAAATAACAAATTAATTAATGATATGCATATAATTTTAAAATAAAAATTTACGTATGTCGTGTGTGTACCAGCACGTAAAACATATATAAAAATAAAATTAATAAAAAATTTAAATAAATATTTATAATTAGTAAAATTAAAATATTTTTATTAATTATTAATATAAAAAAATTAACTCATATCGCATGTGCACCTATATCTACTATTAGATATGATAATAAATTCTCTATAAACAAATTTGATCAGTGTATCATTTTCCTTGAATAAATCACAGTGGGCAGCATCAAACGCGAAAACCACGCTATGTGCTCCATTTTTTCTAGATGTACAATGATGCCTTTCGGTGTCTTCTTCAACTACTAGGAAGTTTCAGTGGGAATTACACGTGGCGTATTCTTGGATACGCGAAACCAACGCCCAGTTGCCATCCATGGCCCATAACTATTAACTACCACATTCTCTCTTATAATTTTGATATTTTATTTCATTTCCTCACCGTTTGCGCATCAACAGATTTGCTGCTGAGTTGGCGACCGGAGACGGCGGAGGAGAGAGACAAAGGAGTCGGAGTAACTGTCAAAGTAGTGGCAGTACGGGCGTTCATCGCGGCAATTTAAGGGAAAGTTGTGGCGGCAGGCGATGGTGATGGCGGTGGCGATGATGGTGATGGTTTTCATGGTTGATATGATAATATGAGGCGACTGTGACTCGTGGCGGTGTACTGGTCACAAAAATTGTTGGTGAGGAAGGCCTTTGATCTTTGTCGTTGATTTTGTGCCGCGAGGGTTTTAATGGGAGATCGTTGTTCATTCGGAAGCTTAATCAAATGCATATGCTGCAGTTGTGGTGAATCCAAACGAGGTAACAATAGTTTATTTATTTATTTTTTGGCCCTTGTCAATTTTATCTGGTATTAATAATATAATATGAATTGGATTTCTAAACCTCTTCCTTTTTCTTTCTAGTTAATTGTCGAGGGATTCCTTACTTTTGCTTCTTAGTAATCTTGTTTGATAACATAACTTCGTACTAAAACAAATTAAATTATATAATAATTTAATAATTATTATATAATTAAATGCAATAATGCCATTCCTTGCTATTTATAATAACTATTATAAATATAATGCCGTTCCTTGCTACCACTTAAATCTAAAAATTCACTTGAAAATGGTCTGAAAGCTGACCCAATTTAATCTATCATTATTTGCTGAATTCTTTTTGTATGGTTTAGCAATGGGAAATGTGCTGTTTGCTGCTAATTTATATAGTCTTGGACTATGATGATATCCAACATTTGATGAATCTATTGTATTTCTTCCCTAGTTATATTGATTGAAGGATGTCATGCAAATTTCATTTTGCATAAATTACATCGTAAATGCAAAACTTGCAGCAGGATTCATATTTAATTTTTTCTTTAATTCCTTTGTCTGTTAACTCTTTTGGGTTCTTAGAGGAAGTATAAATTACCATATTCTTGCTGTCTATGTAGTAAAAGTTTCCATGAAGCAGCTAAAGAAGTACATCTATCTCACACACTACTGATGATCCGTGGAGAATACTTTTTGGATTCTTCTAGGTTATGTTTGGAACGTGGATTTGTGGAAGGAAAGGAAAATTTACTAGTTTGTGGTATTTTGTTATGCTTAACGAAGTAAAAAATTAATTTTTTTGACAAATATCTTTCTATTTTCTTCTCATTTTTCTAACTCATCCAAAAAAATGAAATATTTTTTGAAGTTTTCACTTCATTTTGTTCCCTTATCATTTTCCTTCGCTTTTGTTTTTTTCGTTCCACAAATCCATGTTCCAAGCATAACAGTAAGGCAATGATAGTATTTGGCTTATTGGCTGCTCTTGCAAGCCATACTTAATTACATAAAAACAGTGGTGACAATTGACAAATAAGTTAAGAGCACAAAAGATAAAGCCAGCAAGAGAATATTAATCACTAGTTCAAGGAGAGCCAAACTTAGTACTATGTGGCCGCTTACACATTACTTCTTTAAGATTTCAGAGGGGTAAGTAAAACATGAGCAACGTTTTTCTTCTGAAATCAATCATGTTTTGTTACTGTGTTTGGAAACTATTGCTTTGTTAGTGCCTAGACTGACACTTCTCTTTCGCAGATTGTGGATCAAGGTCACATAGGGGTGTGCAACTGAAGATTCAAGATTGCCATGTAAATAAAATTTAACTGTTTCGAACTTTGTCTCATTCACTTTTATTGCTTTCAAATTCTACATTAATATTGTTTCATAAAGAAATAATTTTGTAATAAGTTTGACAAATTGCACACCATATCCTTAAATAGATATGGGGTGGTTCTTATTCTTAAATTTCAATGATATGGCACCTAATTTTGGTTTTTTGTTTTTTTTTGGGCTGGTTGGAGTGGCTTTGTACATTCCGACCGTGTAGAAGTAGTGTTGTATATCAATTATGGGGGAATGTTACCAAAGACAGACAAGGTGAGAGCTAAGGCAACCCGAAACAAGAGATAGAGAGATATCACTACTGGTTTATAAGGGTTAGGTGGCATCTGATATATATCCAAGGTATGGTTTAATGGATGGTATTTATGGAAGACGGATCAAGACAAGGAGGTTGGCACCTAAGCGCCTAGGATAGTGGTCCGCTGGCTAGGTGGTCAATTTTGCATGATCTAGCTCATCCTTTGGTGGAAATACACCTAGCTAAGTAGTGGAAACTTCCCTGTATGGTCGGTTAGTATGCGATTTATGGTCATATAGGTATGGATGACCAAGTGACTGAAAGTAGAGTGACGAATCTCTCAGCTCGAGCTATCAAATCGCTTGTCTTTGCATGGTCCCATCGTAAGTGTATGCATGCATGAACCTTGGAGGTCTTCATTGGTAGATGAGGTTCCCTCGAAGGACAGCCCTAGGCCTCACTCCTGGCACGTGGAAATGGAGTTAGTCTCTTCTAGGTTAAGTATCGAACTCCTTTGAGACCCTGGGGGTAATCCACCAGAGTAGGTCTGGAATGCCCCCAAATTCAAATCCCTTTGGAGGAGTAGAGCTCAGTCAGTGTGTTGCAAGTGCTTACACTGTCTGTCTCAACGTCGGTCATGACTGCGGGGAGGTGGCTTCATTGCGGTGGTCGATGCCAGAGCTGCCTCATGGGATAGCCCCTGCTCAGTTATCTACAATTTTAACTTAAAAAGACTTACTAAACTATGCATTTGTTTCACCATGTTGCTCTATTCTGAAATAAGTCATTTGTTTATGATGCCATCTTGAAAATCATGCTTATAATCGTCATATTTTTTTTTCAATTTTCTTTGGATGGCTGAGTAAAATTGTGCATAATTTAAATGAGAAGCATTTTGAAACCGTAAAGCATTAAATTAAACTGAGTTGACCACAAATCCTACGTTGGGTGTGTTTGAAATTGTATAAAATTGTATAATTTTATAAAAGTTAATGTCTCGTGCTTTGTGCAATGAGTAAAAATTTTAAATTTTACAATCTCGTAATTTTGTGTTTGTAGAGATTTGTGGAGTTTTATATTTTTTGGTTGAACGCCAAACGGTGCCATTATATCATTAAGCATTACATTTCATTTCCCCATGCATCATAACTTACGTATATTTATATAATACTTGTATACATTATAGAGATGTTCTCATTTCAGGTGGTGATTGATAATGGCATCCTCGAAGTCACATTATCAAATCCTGAGGGAATCGTTACTGGAATACAATATAATGGCATTGACAATTTGCTTGAGATCCGTAATAATGAAAGTAATAGAGGGTAACTGACTGCTTTCTGATTTTTTTCCCCTTCTAAATTTCTCTATTGTTAAAGCAGTGATTCAGTTTAAAATAGTCTAAAATCCTGATTGGCAATTGATTGGTTAATATATGGTACAGTAGTTTTCTATGACCAAAATGGAAAATATATTGCGGCATGTAACTTTATGAATGTCTTTTTATGATTCATGCACTAAGATTTCAGATTTCTCTTCCTAATTTTCAATTATACGATATTATCACAGAAGGATTGACTGTGTTCTCTTATTAAATGTATAGTTACTGGGACCTTGTTTGGAGTTCACTAGATGGAACAGGGAATAAAGGTGTTTTTGAAGTGTATGCCCTTTCCTCCTCCTCTTTCTCATTTAGTACAATGTGATTTTTGTAGCGACAGTAATTCAAACTTTAAAGTAAAACAATCATAATTACCGGTGAAAGAAAAAAAATCATTCAACTTAAGAACTGATTACTGTGCAGGATTAAAGGAACAAATTTTAAAGTAATAGTGGAAACAGAGGAACAAGTAGAGGTGTCATTCTCAAGACCATGGGATCCTTCACTTCAGGGCAAGCTTGTTCCCCTAAATATAGATAAAAGGTTCTTTCTTAAATCATAGTGTTTATTTGAATAGCTTTATTGTATTATATAATCCTTATTATTATTGCTCCAACGGTGATGATTGTGACTGTGATTTCCAGGTTTATACTGCTTCGCGGTTCCTCAGGCTTTTACTCGTATGCCATTTATGAACATGTAGGTTTGCCAGAATGGCCAGCTTTCAGCATTGGTGAGACCAGGATTGCATTCAAGCTTAGAAAAGACAAGTATTACAAATTTCCTCCTCGGTCTCTTATTTTTAGGATTAGGATTATCAATAAATGGAAAACATTTTTATCATTAATTACGAAAAGACAATTGATTTATTAAAATCAAGGTATGCTGGCGATTCAGAGCGCATTCAAGGTATACAAAATGCCTAAACTATTGTCGATTTAAAGAGTATAACGTTAATTGTTTTACTAGAGATTAGCAGATTCTTAACATGACATAATTTTTGTAGTTGCATCTTGCCTCTCTTGTACAGTTACACGCACATCTTAATGGTGTTGTTGGCACAAATAACCCATCTTTCATTTTTCAAACAATCTAGCATAAAAAAAGAATGATAATTTGGTTTTGTGCTGTCCAGGTTTCAGTACATGGCCGTGGAAGATAACAGGCGAAGATTCATGCCCTTTCCAGATGACCGGTTGCCAGGAAGAGGCCTAGCCCTGGCATACCCTGAAGCAGTCCTACTTGTCAATCCTGTACAGCCTGAGCTGAAGGGAGAGGTAGCTTCTTCATTTCCTGTACCATATACTAGTTGAATGGTACCTAAAGTAGTTCGCGGCATCCATTCTTATTCATTTATTTATTTATTTGTATTATTTATTTATTTGTATTGAAGTAGCTCCAATATTAACAAGGCATTTTTTCTTATTCTTAGATGTGTTCAATAATAGAACAATT
>JAVXUM010000037.1:7071391-7091992 GCA_035590655.1 Pouteria glomerata
TTTGTACATAAAAGTTTAAAAATTTTTCTTTACCATCAAATGACTTCTTTTTTCCTTTAAGAGCGGTTAAAAATTAAAAGATTCAAGTGTCTAATTTGAATATGAAAATTAAACACATTTTATACCCTTCCCTTCATAAAAATATGATGAACACAGATGCATTGGAGGAATTATAAGAGTCGATGGGACACTATACACAAACAATTAGGGTAATTTGCAAATATATATATTTTCATGTTAGTATATGATAAAGATAGTTTTCAATGACTTGATTGTCTAATTTAAACTGTTGATATATGTTTGTCTTAAAATAGACTCTAGACACGACAAATCAGACAGTAACAGATTATATAGTTCTCAGTTATACTTACTTAATAAAAGAAATAAATTTTACCCCAATACAAATCAATATAGTTGTATTTGGTTCACCTAATATAATTAGTGCTCATTCATGTATGAATTCCTGATTTCGCCCCTGGCTGTAATACTACATGTCTATTGACTTGCTAGCTCTTGCATTGCAGGAAAATGGGCAATGGCACATACGAAGCAACTACATGGCAAATAAAGTTCGAACTTGATGGTGTGCCTCATAACCGAGCCTACAAATTGAGGCTGGCAATCGCATCTGCACACGAATCCGAATTGCAGGTTGAAATGGCTAGAATCTACCCAATTATTTCAATGCTTAGCCATGTAAAGAAAAATCCATCTGACATATAATACGTTGACAATTTGTGTTTTTTTTTTTTTTTTCTCCATTTCCAAGGTTCGGGTTAATGATGAAAAAAGCGCAAAACATCCTCTGTTTTCAAGTGGAGTGATTGGGGGAGACAATGCAGTTGCAAGGCATGGGATTCATGGGTTGTATTGGCTATTCAGTGTGGATGTGCCAAGCAGTCTTCTCAATAAGGGAAATAATACCATTTATCTAACACAAGCAAAGCACAGCAGCCCTTTTCAGGGGATTATGTACGATTACATTCGTTTGGAAGGTCCCTCGTCTAGTGGCAGGCTCATGAGCTGGCGGGTTACTTCAAATTTTTGTTTATTTGTTATAGTTTTTTCATATTTATTGATTTAAAAGGATGTATTAGCAATTTCAATTTTATAATAATAAAAAAAAAATTAGTTGTCCTTACAAATTTCATATATATAAATAAGAAAATAGTAAGCATATTTGCGAAGCGTATAAATTAATGAAATGTTTTTAGTTTTTTAAAATACCATTCAATATTCTTGGAAGAATATACTTTTCTTCTTGAGTGCTTGGAACTCCTATGGAAAAATATGATCTAGTTGTTTGTATAAATCTAAAATAGTTATTTGTGAAAGCTATATTCACAAAATGCCGAAAAAAAAAAAAAACAAAATATCATTGTTTTCTTGGACCTAGCTGGCAAAGCCGGTGGAGTTAGATTCATTTAAAAGGGCTGGATTCAGTCTCGTTGGCCCTTCAAATTTGTGTTTTAGGTGGGCTTGGTAGTATATATTGCCCAAAAGGGGCTTCTCCCTTCTTTCTCTCTCATTCTCATTCTTACTCCTCCAGTTATTAAGACAGAGAGGATCTGACTGATGATTGAGAAGGTGTTTCGTTTACTTTAAAAATAAATATTAAAAAAATTAATTTTTTTAATTAAATTTCATCACGTATTATTTTTACACTAATTTTTATTTTTATTTTTTACCACCTAAACCTACCATGTCTTGTTTGTTATAGTAAAATGGGATGAGAATTATAACGAAATAAAATGTCTATTTTATTCAAATATTTAGTTGTCGACGTGCAAATCATAGGAATAAAATGAGTATTTTGATTCCCATAAGTTAATTAAATATTTTAAATACAATGTAAAGAAATGAAATGTAAAAAGATATCTTTAAAGATTATAAAATAAAATTTATTTTGATATGATTTTAATAATCATAGAAAAATAATAATTTTTCTTTTATTTAATTTTATAACCTAATCAAATAAAAAATTAATTATTTCTTTGATTTCACTTTGTTCACAAAAAATTACTTTTTTGTCTGTGTGTGTGTTAAAATGAACAAATTTAGCAATATGAATGAGCATTCTCTCTTCTCTCTTCCAGAAGATGAATAAAAACGGAAAAAATGAAATAGAATAGCTATTACAAGTAAGGTTAGGTGAAAATTAATCAATTTTTTTTCGAACTATTCAATCTTAATTTATGAATAAAACAAGTTTGATGTCAAGTTGGATTACAGACTTATTTAAAATCAAGTTAAACTCGAGCTTAAAAATGCAAGCCAATCTCAAGTATGAATTTTTTTTACCTACCCGAGCTCAAACTTATAAAAATTTTGAGGTCAAGCAAGTTCAAAAATGATCATTTTCATTATAAGTACATTAAATAGATTAAAAGGCTGTTTGGAGGTAGAAAAAAAGTGAAACTTTTGATAGTTTTTTATGTTTTTTTGTGGGTTGTAATTTTTGATATGTTTAGTGAATAAAAGTGTAATTTTTAACCTTTTTTTGTAATTTTTTAATGTTTAGTAAAATTGTTATTGTAGTAGAGCAGAAAAGTGGTAACTTTTGAATATTTGGTAAAATTTTTTATTATAACAGAGTAGAAAGTGAAAAAAAAAAGTGGGTCTCGCTGCAATAATTATTTACTGCAACAGAGCAGAAAAGTGAGAAAAATTGTGGGTTTGCCAAACATTCAAATTATTACAGAAGTGTCAACTTTTAATTTTATTTTGGTATTTCTTGAACCTCCAAACGAACTCTAATGAGATGAAATTGTGAAAACGTATTAATCTATTTCATTGAATGAGCATGGGAAAATTAATAAATTTTAATGGAGTACACATTCTCATGCATCATTTCTATTTTCTCGTTTATATGATTACCAAAGATGAGAATACTCATTCCAACAAAATAAGTTTGATCTCATCATCCACTCCATCAACCATAAATACATTGGATAAGAGGAACCTGAAATTATTTTAATTACAAAACTCAAGATATCTCGCCTAATTAATTATAAAACTCTTTTTTTTTCTTTTCCTTTTTCTCTTAAGTTGTGTATCTTTTAAATAAATAAAATCTATATGAAAATAAAAAAATCAATTTACATATTAAATTATAAGAGATAGTAGATAGGAGATGTTAATAAAATTTATATATCTTAAATTGTATTAATTTACGTGAAATAAAGAAGATATCCTTGATTTCTCTAATTTGATGAGAAATAAATACATAAATTTTATTAAAATATTATTTCTACTATTTTAATATTGTAATGATAATTTAATATAAGATTTGTCAATAATTTTTAAATTTATTAAATTGAAGGAGTAATAATTTAAATATAAATTTTTATTATAAAATATTTTTTTAAGTTTTGAAATTTATTATTTAAAATTTATAAATACAAATGCAATCTAAATATATTTGGAAAAATATATTTTATAATAAAAAATTATACTTAAATTATAACACCTTTAATTTAATAAATTTCAAAATACATAAATTTTATTAATATCTAAATTAATTTTTTTATGTTCATATAAATTTTATTTATTTAGAAAATACATAGATTAGCCATTAAAGAAGAAATAAAGAAAAGGACATTCAAAAAAAAAAAAAAAAGGAAAGAAAACGAGTTATGTTATTAATGAGGTAAGAGTGAGATATTTTGAGAATTTAACCTATCTTTTCAACTGATATGATTTAACATGAAGAGCTCAGGTTTAAAAACAACTTTATCCATACTTAACACCACCAAATTTGCATCCACTACTATGCTTCTAAGGGTACTTTTGGAACACCAAAAATGCTACAAAATTTTTAAAAATAAAACTTTAAAAATTTTTAATATATTTTATTCAATTCTGTGAAATTTTTATAAAAATATATATATATCTTAACAATTTTTTATAAATTCTAATAAATTTTTTACAAACTTCAATAACATTTTAACAAACTCGAGTAACTTTTCTATAAATTCTAAAAAATTTTCAATAATTTTCAAAAAGTCTAATAGAAATCTATTGAAACTAACTCAAAAATCTATTCAAACGAATTTAAAATTTAATATTTTGATGCAAAACTCAAAAATTTATACTGAAATCCGTTAAAACGAACAAAAATTCATTCTGATTGTACTACTTATTTCTAAAAAATGTGATTTAGTGACCGAACTTTAAACGTAAAAAAAAATTATCAAAATCACACTTTATTTCATTTTTCGACCCTCCAAGTGCTTGCTAAATGGGTCGGGTCAAGGCTGCCCCAAATCTAATTATTAAACAGCGAGCTCGGGCTTAGCTTGCTGGGCATTCACCGAACTTCGGGGAGGCGTGGCCCTACCAAAATTTGGAAGATCAGGCCGAAAGGCCCAGGTGGCCTTGTGATGGAGCTCGGGCTAACTTACATAATTCTATGTAATTTAGGGGTGTGTTTCGCTGAAAATTTCTGAAAATTTTTAAAAGTTATTTACTTTTTATTTCATTGCACGATTTACGAATCTACAAATTATCTTACTTTTTATCATACCAAACACCCTCTTAGAAGTATTTTTATTTTTAAAATCTACTCCTTCTAGAATTTAATAACACATATATTGAAAAAAAATAATTAAAATAGTTATGGAAGGATTAAAGAATAACCAATTAACAAGCATATCAAGAAAGTATTTTAAGCACCCCTTCAGGGGTGGTTGAGTGGGGTTCGAGAGTGGCTGGGGGGGCTTTGGGCCACTTAGTGGTTCCAAGTTCGAATCCCCCTTTGGGGGCCAGCTCTCCGCTATGTGGCAGGCTCCTAACAGCCCTCTCAGTTGAGCCGGTCAACCAGGGCTTGCCTAGACCGATTTACTCTCCATGGTTCTTTGCCGGCTAGGGCCATGGGACGAGTTTCACCCAGTACGCACCCTCGGGTAGCGGCTGCGGGCTTTCTCGTACCAGAAGAAAGTATTTTAAGCTATAATAAAAATCAATTCAATTAAAAATGATTTGATTTTTGAGTGATTAAAAAATAAAAATCATTCAACATTCAATTGACACATACAACAGTATACGTTATTCATTATTATCTCTGTACATATAGGAGATAGATATATTCATAAACGAGATAACTTAATGGCTGTGTTTGTTTTGAAGAATTGAATGATAGAGGATAAGTAATAATATGAGACAATATATTAGATTAACTATAGTATGTGGGATTATTTTTTTTGTGATATTATTTTTTTGGTATTTGATTTGTGGGATTTAAAGTGGGATAAAAAATATAATTTGATATATGATTTGATAAAAAATAATTTTAAACTTTTAGATCTTGGTAATAAACAAATCCGGAAGTGGAGTATTATAAATACCATCAACCACACGGGACTCGGTATCTAGCTATTTGAAATGGTTCATCCGGCAACCCAAAATGCAGACAAATATTGGACAAAGATGGGCCTCACGGATTATGTATCCAATTCGGGTATGCTTTCTGTCAAACAAACACAGCCAACATGTGCAATAGTATATGTAAAATATATTCAAGAAACGTATCTATTTTACTTATATTGAAAAGTACAAGTTTAAAACAATTATCACAATTTAAATAATTTGTAATGAATAGAATCAAATTAAGATTAAGTGTAAATATAATTTGCTGTTGTTTAAGTTATATAATTTTATTCAATTACATTGATTATCTATTTAGAATTCATAACAAATATTTTATCCAACACTGTTTTATTTAAATTTATTTTCATCATTTTTATATATAAATAAAATTTTCTTTTTACATTCATAATAAAAATATTAGATAAAAAATAATGAAATAGATAATATACATTTACCTACATTTTATTTAAAACTTTAAATTTTTTTTTATAAATATATTTTGTATTGCAGCAGTTCTAGCTTATTTCAAGATAATTATTTATTTTAATTTTTTTTTAAGAATAAATAAACAATTTGAGTAATTTAGAGGAAAGCTCCGGGACATTTTAGTCTATCCAAACATTTCCCATATGGCCGCTCCCCTATATAAGGTTACAGCTACAAAATTAGGGTATAAAAAGCCCCAATCTCTCTCCCTCTCATTCTCTCACTCAGCTCTCGTGGTTCTCAACGGACCCAGCAATCCGTTACTGGTTCTAGTCTCTCTATCTCAACTGTAATTTGTAACGTTAACATCTTCATCAACCCTTTATCTGGATTAGAATTCGCGTAGATATATAATAATCTGCATATATCGACAGTTGTTGTGTATGTTTCTACATTTTCTTGCGATCGGGCATGGTTGTATGCATATTTATTTGCATATATTTACCCGTAATTAGTCATCTTTCCGAAGTATAGAAGTTGTTTTGTTTTGTGATTTGTGTTTTGATCTTTTGATGCAAACGATTTCCGGCAGATCTTGATACGGAAAACAATGGCGACGTTTGAACTGTATCGTAGGTCCACCATTGGTATGTGCTTGACCGAAACATTGGACGAGATGGTTTCCAACGGGATTCTTAGTCCTGAGCTCGCCATCCAAGTCCTTGTGCAGTTCGATCAGGTTAATTTAGAGATATTTCAATATATATATATATATAATATGAGATCTATCTATTCGTGTAGATCTTGTATATGATTTTTGATATTTTTTCCTTCTTTTTTTTTTATTTGGATTTCAGTCAATGACTGAAGCTCTTGAATCCCAAGTTAAGAGCAAGGTATCCATTAAGGTAAAGGTTCTTTCTACAAGATTTGCCAATATTGTTGTCCCATTTGATCTTGGATAATTAGCTAGCCACAAATTGCTGGATGTTTTTTCTATTGTATTGAGAAATTAGATTTGAATTTTTCACAGGCATAACTAGGAGCAAAATTGTGTTGGCTGCACTGGTTAACAAGACTGACTCATAAGCATATTTCGAAGCTTCAAAATACGGCAGCAAATGAATTAAACCATAAACATATTGATTTCCATAAAATTAATGCCTAAAAAATTGTAGTTGCTCCTCAAGGAACTTAAATTTCCAGTGAGACCAACAAAATTTTAACTGGAAGCTTATCACGGAGGCAAAAGTCAAATGAGGGAGGCCCAAATACCTTGGAATTAGACATGTGCCCAATAGTAGGGAGACTCATTGCACAGCCATGGTTCCTCCATATGTTCTGCCTGTCTTCCATGTGCTTAAGGCTTGTTTCTTCTATGTAAAAGGATAAAAAAATATCAACCTTATTAAAATAATAAATCAACAATGAACAAGTATAATATGCCTTTTCTTTATGTAATTCCTAAAAGACTACATTTTTTTATATGTCCTTTCATGCGCACACAATATAAAACAAAGTATGAAAACATTTTACATGTTACACGACATGCATAATTTGTGTTCACATGTGCAATCCTTCTTACACGACATGCATAATTTGTGTTCACATGTGTATTCCTTCTACACTGAGGTTTGAATCGTCCAATGACAACTGCTGAGGTCCACATCAGAATGTTAAAACTCTCTGTTTTTTAAATGATTGGAAAAGACATCCCCACCTAGTCTATGTTTTGTTTATATTAGAAGATTGAATAGTTGATTTTATTTATGTCTTTTAGATGGGCTTAAGAACTTGTTAGCGGTGTTGTATCTTATATAGGGCCCGTTTGGCATACGTAAAAAAAAAAAAAAAAAAAAAAAGAAAGGGTCAAAACTCACCAAAAGCCATCAACTTTTTTCAATTTTTTCCAATCAAATTTTACCACCTATCACTTTTATATCAAATCATTGTACTTTTACTGTTCTTTTTGCTAAATATTTGCCAACCAAACACCCCCATAATTTGTCATATCTTGCGGAGTATGTTTGAATTTTTAACCATTGAAATAGAAAAAGTTCAACATGATTTATGTTATTTATGTTGGCACTTGTGGGTCTTTTGGTCTCGTGACTTATTAATGTGTATATTTTTTACGTCTTTTAACTAAAATATCTCTTAAAGATTGTCAAGACTTTGTAATTTAGAGGCTAATGACCTACCCAACATGGGTTGTCAATCTTGAATTTATATATACAATGATACACCCATTCATCTTCTTAATCAAATGAACCTAGACTAAATACAAACGAACCTAGACATGGACTGATCACCTTCTCGGTAATACATAACATCCAACATTAATACTTAACAAAGATAAATCCAGGGACATAGGTTTTAGGCAATTAAGGTTGAGTTCTATAACTTCTAATAGAGAGTTGTATCTTAGCTTTTAATTGTGCTATGCCTTTGAGTGTTAATACTATATTTTAAGTATTTAATACTTCAAGGATTATGCTGTTTCTCTTGTGAAAAACCCAACTTCAACCATCAAAGTTTGAGTGTTTAAGTTTTAAAGACAAGGGTAGGCTACTACAGCCACCTTCTTCTTTCTTTCTTTCCATCTTTTATTGTTCTTCTTTATCCATTTTCCTCTGCTGTTCAGTTTAGAGGCAGGTGTAGAATGAGTCATATTCAGGATGAGGGGCCCCTCACTTGACCTTGACCACACACCCCAATCCAACCCTAAGATATGCTGCCAAAATATATTTATATATATAATAACTCAAGTACAACATGTAATGATGAAGTCTAATTTTTTAACTAATTTTTAAGACATGTTATAGCCTATTAAATGAACTGGATTGCTAGTAGCCTAGTACCACGTGATTATTGTCACCAAAGCATGAGATAGTTGATGGGGGTGTGGAAATTTTCGGTTTTAATCTCCATCCCTGATCCAATCACATATAATGTGTACCATCCCATTGACAGCATGCTAAAAAGCATGGATAAAGTGATCTTGAAAATTGAAGATACAAAAAAGGTGAAAAGATATGACAAAGTATAATTTTCACATTTTCTATTAGCGACATAGATAAATATAATATCTATAATAAAACCAATTGAATAATTCAATGTACAAGTCAAAACATATTTCAGCATACAAAAAGTAACAAAATATAAGATAGAAGATTTTATAATTTTAGAGGATTTGGCTTCTCAATTTTAGACTTGTTTTAACCATGTTTGTGGAAAGAATTTTGTATTTTGGTGGGTATAATACGTTTTATATATGGATATAACATTCATTTTGAAGTGTGTCTGCGTCATAGGCAACTTGATAGGACTTTTTTTTTTTTCTTGGCCACATTGCCATCTATAGATGGGCGCATGTTTAATTTTGCCTGTTGGTTTTCTGTATTTTGTTTTTAAGAGAGGAGTCATTACATGCCTTACCTTCCCTTATATCGTACTTCCTAGTCTGCTGCTTTCTATGATATATACCCTTTCATTTCTACTATATTGTATAACATTAAATCCTATATCATTTTTGTTTTGTTATTATCTTTAATCAACCCTTGTGTTTTCATTCCCATCCATTCTCCCTTGAAGTGAAAATTTAATAATAGATGGCCCAACTTGATTGATATAGTGTTTTCACTTTCATCTCAATTTACTTTTACTAGAATTAGAATTATATATTTGTATATAAAATGTGCACTCCATAGTTTAAAAAAACCGTCAGGCTTTTTCCAGAGGCAACTAGCGAGAGATCACAAAATTTTGCATATGATTTTTTAGATGTTGTCTTTGAAAACTTTTGCAGCATTATAATTGCAACACTTTGAAAACTATAGCTTTAACAACTTGCTTTTGGACATTGTCTTCACATCCACCTAATAAGATACAAACTAGCAAAGAAATAAATGTATTGAAAAACCATTTAGATCAACAAGAAAAAAGTGCATCGTAATAACAGGGGTTTGGGGCTTTTTGTTGCCTTTGGCATAGGAGTGTAGTTGTATTCCATCCCTAACCGTTGGATTACAATAAATTAAATATGGTAGCTTTCACTTTAAAAAGAAATAAGTTTCTCACTTATAAAAGATTTCTCACTTGTAAAGTATGCTCTCCCTATGACTTATCTTCTTTAAAAGTCTCTCCAATGGATTTTCTAGCCAGCTAAAAATATTTAAACTTACTCCTGAATCCCCTGAAAGGGAAAAAAAATAAAAATAAAAATAAAAAAATTTCTGCACAAAGAACTCTCTCCTACTATACTCATCTGCTCATTTGACACTCACTATATTTCTCTAGAATTGTCTCTTCTTTCTTGATTGGACAATCTTTTGATAAAGAGCTTGTGAGCATGTTGGTGTAGAGAGAATCACAGAGGGACTTGAATTATCTGAATTCCACCGGAATCTCTTTGTAAAATTTAGTTTTCAAATAACTGCAAACCGGTGTCCCTATGTGGGTCTCCTTCGTCCACCAATCGATGGTGCTATTCTCCAGTTCTGATCTCCATAACCACTACGCAAAATCAACCCAAAGGCTAAATATGTGTTCCCATGAGCTCAGCAGCATTCATTACTGAGAATACCCAAAAGGAGAACACAAAGTGGATAAAAAAACAAAGAATGAGACCCTGGGAAGGAAATGGAATATTCTGAAAATTTTTCTCAAATAACTTGAACGAGGCGAGTCGGTTAAGTATTTGATCTTTGAAAGGTCTCCTTGAAGTCTGTTAGTCAAAGCATCAAAGTTGATCAAACTCATGAGGTTTTTGAATGCAAATGAAAATTTTTACGGTGTTCTTGGTCATGTAAAGCTCAAGATGCCAAAGGCCTTTTTTTTTTTTTTTGGGTGATTTCCTCTTGAATTTTCTGAGTGAAATAATTACATGAAATGTCAAGATTTTGGAGCACAGTGAGCTTTCCAATTGATTCAAGAATTTGTCCTTCGAGACTACAGTTTGTGAGGCAGAGCCAATAAAATTTGTCAAGGTTTAAAAACTCCTAAGGAAGCGAACTTCTTTCAAATGGGAACTTCTTTCAAATGGGCTATCTGATAGGTTTAAGAAATTGAGGCTCGTGAGATTTTCTAGTGAAATCTGCAAAAATTGGCCAAAAAATCCATTGGAGAGACTTTCCTAAGAGAGGTGTTTCTGGAGAGAGGATGGGTACAAGTCAGTGAGAGAATGCAGAGTGAGGGATCTTTCTAGAGAGATAAACTTATTTATTTTGTTAGTTAAATTTGGACTGTCAGATTCAATTTATTACAATCTAACAACTGTAAATAAGTACAGCTACTCCTCTTGTGCCAAAGGCACTGAAGGGTCCCCAAACCCTAACCGTAGTAATTGAAACATAGAAATACCTCTTTTTACTAAAAGCATTTATAAGAGGGCAGACGTGTGACTTTTGCAATGTTATAAAATGCTCACTCTTCATTCTCAAACTTCAAAATTCTTGCGAGATGTTACATGAAACATTTTTCTCTCTTCTTCCCCCACTTTTTCGTGGGAAGGGTTATGACTACTGTTTTAAAGTACCATACTAGAGTCTCGATCAATGGTTCAAGAAGCAGACTTTATAAAAGTTGTAATAATAAGCAAATAGAGCTCTCCCTTCAGTAACAATTTTTATCCAAGTACATAATCTCAGTCAAGATACTTTTAGTAATATTTATTTGTAAAAGCAATAACTGCATAGAACCACAGGCACTGATATTTTTACATTCAATGTGATACAGGCACATGAGATGGAGGTTTTCTAAGAATGCATGACACAACATGGTAGGAACACATTAAAAGAATCATTTTTATAAATTATGCAAAATATTTTAATAAAAAATAATGAAACAATGCTGGAAAAAAATAATTAGAATTAAAAAAATAACCATGCAGTCCATAGCTTAGATGATGTAATATGCTTCACATAATAATTGCCTTTAAAATTAAAAAAATTAAATTAAATCAATATATCATTTAACAAAATATGGTTCTATCCTATAATAAATAAAGGCATTAAAATAAGAATACAAAATTTATAAACCAGCCTTACTACAAAGTTCAAAAAGTAAATAAACTCTGAGGTTTCATAATTCAATTAAGGAAAGATTGGCACTTATATATATATATATTGCTATTGTTAAAGGAAGATTAAGCGTTTGTTGACATAGAGATACCACTGTATGGGCTTAAAGGATCTATTTTGTTCACTTCATATAGCTGGTTAGAAGGCAGGAAAGACTCAGAATTGTTTTCACTTTTATATTTTGCTAAACATTTGGAGCTGTAATTCGTTATCCTTTGGATCCTTTTGTGCATATTCTTGATGCTTTAATAAAATTTTGATATCAAAAAAATAAAAATAAAAAAGAGGAAAGAAAAAGGTAGATTAAGTGATGGAAAGTTGTTTAAGAGAATTAGGAATAAAAAAATTCTATTGGGAGTTTTAACGTAACCTATATACCTGTTTTAAATCTAATTGGAGGGGGGAAAAAAACTCAAAAGAAAATGGCAACTTATGTATGGAAAGGTTCAATATAGACACAGTAAAGAATATTCACTTTCGTTTTTAACCATTTCAACCATCTGTCACTTCCCTCCCTGCTCCTTGTTTGTGCTTTTCAGATAAGCAGAAACTGAGATAATGCAACACTCAGCATTTGAACTGTTGTTTTTTATTTTGAATTGAAAGAATATCTACATAGAAAAGTTATAGTTATTTTTAATAACAGTCGATAAATAATGCATTTAATACGAATTTACTTGAACACGTATATGATGTGAAGTAACCATGGTTACCAGTATATGAGGTACAAGTCGAACTTAGTGTTTTGTTGCAATTTTTTTTTGTTATCTTTGTATAAAATATTACATGTGACATAAAGTCCAGAAAAATATTTTTTTACTTGTACCTGCTTTGTTGTGTCCTACATTTTTTTTAAAGGAGTGCCATGTGTCACATGTTGGTGTTTGTGCTTTTTAGCCAATGTCAAGTGTGCTTTATTGCATATGCAAGTTAGCACTCTTATTAAGATACTCGATTTGACTACTTTGTTGACAAGGAATAATAAGTTGAGGCTCATAAGTTATCATAACCATTTATTTTTTCTTTTAATCAATTAAGTAGAACAAAAATGTCCAAAACCTGACCAAGAAAAAACCATCTCCCTGTGAATTCAAGTGCACTCGGGCTAAGCAGAATTATTGGTAGCAATTTGTCGGTAATATTCTTTGATCAAGTTGAAGACTTATTGAAATATTCCATTTGATTGCTTTGTTAACAAAGTATGTCCCTGAGTTCATTTTTTATTCTTATCATAATATGTGCCTGGCTTGTTTTAAAAAGACGTATTTTTTTCAAAAAATCACTTAAGCCGTATGGAGTGAGTGAGTCACTAGAAGTTCCTGTGAGCTCTTATTTTCTCTTCACTTTTTTATGTCTTGCTTACCAACTTTCACTCATCCACGTAGGGCTTGAACTTGGTGCTTTTTCAGGTCATTTTCTGTGGATTTTCTTTATTTTTAGGTCTGTCACTCATCGTGCGTAGGTTAGACATTGTGCTTGCTGTCCATTCTCTTCACATACTGTTGCCAAATCAAGGACTAAAAGCTCTGCTCATGGTCCCATCTACTTCACCTAAAGTTTCCACTTCTAGGACTAAAGATTGTGCTCATGATCCATCCACTTCAGGTAATGTATCCACTTCTAGGATACAATCCATGGGTAGGCAAATTAAAATCTTTAATAATGATGGTGACAAGGATAGATAACTTCTCTATTTTTAAAGACAGATCAGTTTTGATTGAGCACATTGTCCGCATTCTGGACTTTTATGAGACCCCCATTCTTGGTTACTTTTGAGGCACAAGGGGTTGGAAACCCATTTTGAATTTTCAGGGTGAGGTTGCAGTTTCCCTGGTCTGGGAATTTCATGTATTCGATGTTCTTGTACATATCCCAATGATAAATTGAGGCTAATTTCTTATGTATGTGGCATTGACATCTGATTGTCTGATGATGACATCACGTTTGCTTTGCCTTCTTCTCCATCGTCCATCAACTTTTCCGGGAGCGTACTATTAGATCGATGATATTGCTTCCACAATTTGTTATAATGGTGTCATCTTGCTGCAACAAGAAAGTCTAGTTTATCATAACAAATTGAGTCAGAATTTAGGATCCTCAATCTCATTTGTGCCATACAATTTGGAAACCCATTTTAAATTTTTCAGGTGAGATTTCAGTTTCACTAGTCCAGGAGTTTTGTGTTTGCCATGTTCTTGTACATCCCAATGATAAATTTAAGATTATTTCCTACCTACGTGGTATTGACGTCTTGATGCAGGAGCATATTTAATTAGTTAGTCTTTTTTTTTTTTCATGCTTATGTTTTTTTTTTTTTTTAAAATAAGTAAAGGAGTCATGTGACTAGCATGTGACTTTTAATGAGTTTGGATGGTTAGGATTTATTTCTTTTATTTTGGATGAAGAGTTAGAATCCTAGGGTTAAAAAAGGGCCTTATAAATAGACTTTTTGATAGCGGTAGCTGTTCAGTTTTTATTTCCTACTGATACTGAAATTCCAAATTTCAGCTCCTGGACTCTTTGGAGCCTAGAATTAATTTTGTTGGTTCCACTTCAGTTGTTTGTGCTATTTTCTTTACTGCTGCAACTGTTTATTGCTGGAATCTCTTTTTTCTTACCATGTCACAACTGATTGTTTGCTGTTGACATCACATTTTCTTTGCATTCTTCCCCACCATCCATCTGTGTTTCCTGAAACATACTCTGTCAGATTGATGATGTTGCCTCTGTAGTTTATCAGAACAATCTGAATCAGAATTTTAGGATCCTCAATCTCATTTGTACATACATTATGGATTCTAACAGTGATCATTCTGATTTGAGAGTCGGTGGAGTGCAATTAGTTCATGCCATTACAAATGGTGTACCCATAGACCTCCCTGCCTACAACTTTCACTGATTCTCCCGGTTGGCCAAGCTGACAATTGAAGGGTGGACCTTCTTTGGAGTTATGTTGACTCGAATTCTCTCACCCCTTAGAGTATCTGTTGCTGCTAATCAGTTATGAGGAGAAGATAAAAACCAAACAAGCCATTTGTGCTGCTACTGTCTCTCTTAACCGCTCACATATTCATGGTGACCTGGACATAGCAATGTCCGAGGCTGAGGAGGAGGATGTTGTTGAGGACGTGGTAGCTGCTTGTAATTGTTCCAATGCTGCTAAGAAGCCCTCGAGTCATCGGATACAACAGTTTGAGCAGAAGTTTTTCTCATTTTTTTTTCCAACCACCCCTGGCCTCTCCAGTTGTGATTGGGTCAAGTTTTGGTAGTTGTGGTTTAACTTTCAGTTGCCCTCAATTATGGAGTCGGGATCGGGCTCTGTTTCTATTTTTGGTTCCATGATTTTGGATTTTAAGTAACCTATCCCACTGCCAGCTCATGGGAATTGGAGTAATTGCAGTAGGATTATTAATTCTCTTGGCTGATTGGCAATTTGTTGATTGCCACTTAAACCCTCTACGAGCAACAACAGACTCTCCCTTTTTAGCTTGTAGTTTTTACTTGCTTACAACTTATTCAACTAACTCAACGAAGTCCAAGTCCCAAAGTAGTTCGTAGTTGCTTACATGAATTTGGTTTTTCCATTCATTTACATTTGCTGTGAAGTTATATAAACGTTACTCAATATACATCATTATTGGCAATGTATATGTACTGCTTCTCTCCTGTTTAATTTTGCATTGGCGCAGGCTCTAGAGCTACAACTAGCGGTTATTTTTTTTTTTTTTTTTTTCACTTTGTGATTATTTTGTTACAGGGACATCTGCACACCTACAGATTCTGCGACAACGTTTGGACCTTCATTTTACAAGATGCAGTGTTTAAGAATGAGGACAGCCAGGAAAATGTTGGCCGGGTTAAGATAGTGGCTTGCGACTCGAAGCTGCTTTCGCAATGAGAAGCAATGCTCCGAGAACCACGTGGTAAGAGGAGATCTCTAGTTTATTTTCTCGGGTTTTTAAGTTCGAGTCAAAAGTTGCAGACAGAGAAGATGGAACGCTCTATTTGTATAACCAACCCATCAAAACCCGGGAAGATATTACAATATACTGGATGTTACTAAATCATGCTATGCTGCAATGCATATATGGGCTATTTCTTCTTGGATAGTTGCATATAGATTGTAATGCACTTGATATCCTCCCAACTTAATTATATACATATATATATTTTTTTTTGTTCTCCTTTTTATCGTGCGAACGCACGTCTTTGTTGTGATTTATGGGCCCCCGGGCATGGCGGAGCCAGAAATTTGTTTTAGGTGTCTTAGGTGTGGCGTAAATTTTTTTTTTTAATATTTTAAATAAATTTTGTTTTTTTAAGTTTGGCATAAAATTTTTTTTAACATTCTAAATAAAATTTTTTCTAAATGTAAATTTTTTTTTTTGGCTAAGTAATGAATTTTTTTTTTACATGTATGCATATTGATAATTTATATATATATAAGTAAGTGGTGAAATTTGAGATGGGGCGGACGTCTACCATCGGCCTCGGGTGGCTCTGCCTCTGCCCGAGGCATAGCTCAGTAGTGAAAGGGCGAGGGTGAGGTAATCTCAGTTAGCTGCTGCATGGATTCGAATCCTTGTAAGAGTAGTAAAAGTAAGCTTTTGCACCTTACTCCACTTAGACACATTCTATGATTTATCTTTTTCGTCAAGTCTCACATCAGAGACGATGGAACTCTCAAGGTTGGGAATCAACATTTGTTGTGATTTTTGGCCTTTAATAAGCATGCAGAGGATATTGGAGGAATGGATATTTGGGTATAATTAAAATAATGGATATCAATGGTGGTTCAATACCATAATTTAAAATATATATCTATTAATATTTAAAATATATATATATTAATAGGGGCTAACAATTCAAAAATTGCCTTTATTAATGAATTTGACTTAATTTAGCAGTGAAATAAATAAAGTATGACACAATTTACCATTTGATAGGATCCTTTAAATTACTGGTTAATCAAATAATTTTTATCATAAAATATAATTAAATGTATATTCCATCTTAATAATATTTACTTTTTGAGTAAATTACATTGATATTTAAAATTCCTCATGATTGCAAAATTACTGACATTCATTACTTTTAGGTTTCCCGTAAAAATTAACCTTAGGAATTTTAAATATTAGTTTTATAAAAGTATTTTCATGTTGACTAACACCTTTTTTAAGAAGAGAGAAGAATATTTGGTGATTTATAAGAATGGCTCTTCAAGAACACAGATTGACTTCCTTTTAATTAGGAAAAGAGACTGTTTAACTTGTAAAGATTGTAAAGTTATACCGGGGAAGAACTTGACTTCCCAACATAGGTTGTTGATCATAGATGTGTAGGTCCAAAGGTGAAATAGTAGAAAAAAGATGCATATATGCTCAAGGACTAAAGGTGGAATTTGAAAGGTGATAAGTTACTAACACTAAGAAAGAGTATTAGATGAACACGTGTGAACGGTAAATGAGAGTACAAATATTATGTAAAATAAGGTAGCAGAGTGTATTAAGAAAGTAAGGAAATAAATTTTAGGAGAATCTAAATGGAGTGTTCTGGCACAGAAAGAGGTTTGGTGGTGAAGTGAGACTGTCCAAGACAAGATAAGAGTTAAAAAAGAGTGCTTTAAATTTTGGTAAAAATATTAAAATGAAGTGAACTTAGAGAGATATAAAGAAGTTAAACGAGAAACCAAAAAGGTAGTTAGTGAGGCCAAGAAAAAAGGTATTTGAGGAGTGCAACTTGACACTAAGGAAGATGAAAGAGAGATATTCAAACTTACTAAAGCCAGAGATAGACGGACCAAGAACTTGAACCAAGTTAAATACATTAAGGATGATGATGAAAATGTATTAGTAAAGGAATGAGAGATAAAGGAGTGTTGGAAAAACGACTTTTACAAGTTATTTAACGAAACCAGCAATAGTGACATACAATTGAGGCAACTTACCACTTTTAGGAAAGAATTTAATCATATGTGCTATAGGAGAATCAGTAAGAAAGAAGTAAAAGAACTATTGAAAAAGATGAAAAATGAGAAAGCGGTTGAGTCAGATGGTATCCTTATTGATGTTTTGCGGTACCTGAGGGAGAATGGTATAAATTGGTTGACAAAACTTTTTAATGCAGTGTTAAAAAGCAAGAAAATGCCTGATGCATTGAGAAAAAATATTCTTATACCCATATACAAGAACAAAGGAGATATTCAGAACTATGTAAACTACCGAGGAATTAAATTGATGAGCTATACGATGAAATTATGGGAGAGAGTTATTGAGAGAAGATTAAAAAAGACAACAACTGTTTCAGAGAATCAATTTGGTTTCATGTCAGAGAGATCAACCATGGAGACTATTTTTCTCATAAGGAGGTTAATGGAACAGTATAAAGAAAGTCAAAAAGATTTATATATGATATTTATTGATTTGGAGAAGACTTATAATAGGGTTCTTAGAGACATTTCATGGAGAATATTGAAAAAGAAATGAGTGTATGTCGCATATATTGAGGCGGTAAAGAACATGTATGATAGAGGTGGGACATCTATACGAGCAGTTGGCAGAGAAACTAAAGAGTTTCCTATTACGATTGGTCTACACCAAGGTTCAGCGTTAAGCTCATACTTGTTTGCCCTAATTACAGATGAGATTACTAGACATATTAAGGACGAGGTGTCACGGTGTATATTATTTGCAGATGACATTGTTTTAGTAGATGAGACGAGGGAAGGATTGAATGTCAAGCTAGAATTGTGGCGAGAAACGTTAGAGACAAAAGGGTTGAGGCTAAGTCGTTGCAAGACGAAATATATGGATGTAAGTTTAGTCAAAATAGGACTGCTAGTAGTATAGAAGTAAGTTTGGACACTCAAAAGATTGTAAAAAAAGAAAATTTTAGATACCTTGGATCTATGGTTCAACAGGATGGAGGGATTGAGATGGATATAAGTCACAGGATTCAGGCCGGGTGGACCAAATGGCAGAGTACTTCAGGCATTTTGTGTGATCGAAAAGTTTCCCTCAAGGTGAAAGGAAAGTATTATAAGATAGCAGTAAGACCAGCGTTATTATATGGATCAAAGTGTTGGGCAGTAAAGCATTATCATGTTCAGAAGATGGCATTTGCAAGGATGAAAATATTAAGATGGATGTGTCGGATAACAATGAGAGATAGGATTAGGAACGAGGAGATTAGGGGCAAAGTAGGAATAGCACCCATTGAAGATAAAATGAGATAAAATCGACTAAGATGGTTTGGTCATTTTAGAAGGCGTCTAATGAAGGCACCGGTTAAAAAATGTGAAAATATGGAGATTGCTAGGAGTAAGAAAGGGAGAGAGAGAGGGAGAGAGAGACTCAAAAGCTGTTGAAAAATAATTATTAAATATGACATTACCTACATGGATTTAACGGAGGATATGACCCTTAATAGATTTGATTGGTATCGTCAAATCCATATAGCCGACCCCATCTAGTGGGAAAAATGTTTGGTTTGATTTGATTTAGTTTTATAAAAATATTATGAATAATTATTTTTAGAAAATAATTACAAATTATCTTTTGAATTCTATAAAATTTGAAATGCATAAATTGGGAAAGGAAAAATAGAAGTGAGAGAATTACATGATATAAAATAAAAAAAAAATATGCAAAGGAAAAAATAACAAGAAGCATATAATTAAAAGTGTGTATATAGAAAAACAAATAAGTAAAGAGTGGGATATAGAAAGAGACAACACTGGAAAAAAATTATTAAATTTTAAAACGAAAACGGATTTAGAGTGCATAAAATACTTGAATAATATAAAAACCACTGAGTCGAGTTGATATAGATTTCAATTTTGGAGTGTCAACTTAATTTTTATCAATTCATGAGTGTCAACTTCGTTTTTATCAATTTATTTTTTGATTAAGTTATTTTAAAATCCAAATCAGTCTATATCCTCCTATATTCAGGTTTATAAAAATATAATCGATTTGAATCCGTAAAATAATAATTGATTTGAATATAAATTCAGAATTTTAAAACCTACACACTTTGTTTAGAATAGCGATTTTGATGTAATTTGAATTTATTTATTGAGAATTCTCACTAACTTTTTACAACTAGAATTAAAATAAGATTTTATGAGTTTGATTAAATTTCATTTCATAACTTAAATTTTAAAATTTTATATATCATTTGAAATCTAATTCTCCAAAATAATAGAATTTGATGAGAATTTATTATTTTTTTAAATATCTAAGTAAGTGGACAAATTTATCATAGCATATTATGTTTATCGTATTTTCTACTTTCTATTAATATAATCGAATTTGGTATTTCTTTTACATTAATTCAATTTAATTCTTAAATTCAAATATATATTATAAATATAAATTTTATTTATTAAATTAATTTAATTCTTTATTTTCAAATCAAATCACTTCTAATTGAAAATTTTTTTCAAACAAACTGATAAAGATCTAATCGATTTTAAATTTTGTTTAAATCTTAACTACATTTGATAAAATAAACTGATAACTCTAGCTATTAATTATTCGTTTTTTGACCTTTTTTTTTTAAATGATCAAAGTTATTTTCTTACATTTTATATTTTTTTAAATATTAGAAGATAAAAATATCAAATTAACAAAAAATCAAAAATTAATTATTTAAAAATTAATTTTTTTAAACACAAAAAATTAATTTTTTAATAATTAATAAATAACAAATTATAAAAAAAAAAAAA
>JAVXUM010000037.1:7102062-7113994 GCA_035590655.1 Pouteria glomerata
GGACGAAATGAAAATTCGATGATTATTGGTGAATGCTCGAGGTACAATGATGATCAGTTTTACACTCAGAAAAGACTCATTAGGGTCTTACTGAAGGCACTTGGGTCTGCTACTTATGCTCCAGCAAACACTGCAAGATCCCAGAACTCCCATGATACTTCCTTGCTTGCCACTCTGTCACTGATATTCAGAAATGTTGATAAATTTGGTGGTGAGATTTATTCCTCAGCGGTTACTGTTATGAGTGAAATTATTCACAGAGACCCTACCTGCTTTCTTGTTTTGCATGAAATGGGTCTTCCAGATGCTTTTTTAGCTTCTGTAGTAGCTGGAATACTTCCGTCTTCAAAGGCTCTTACATGCGTTCCTAATGGTCTTGGTGCCATTTGTCTAAATGCCAAAGGGTTGGAGGCAGTGAAAGAAACTTCAGCTTTACGATTCCTTGTTGATGTCTTCACCTCGAAGAAATATGTGGTAGCAATGAATGATGGTATTGTCCCTTTGGCAAATGCTGTAGAGGAGCTACTACGGCATGCATCTTCGCTGAGAAGCATTGGCGTGGATCTAATCATTGAAATTGTTAACAGAATTGCTTCTGTAGGAGACAATTGCATTGGATCTCCAGAAAAAGCCAATGGGAGTTCTGCAATGGAAATGGATTTGGAGGACAAGGAAAATGAAGCTCCCCGCTGCCTGGTTAGTGCAACTGATTCAACTACAGAAGGCATTACCGACGAGCAGTTTATCCAACTCTGTGTATTCCATGTGATGGTTCTGGTTCACAGGATGATGGAAAATGCTGAAACATGTCGGTTATTTGTGGAGAAGTCTGGGATTGAAGCTTTATTGAAACTGCTATTACGATCAAGTATTGTGCAGTCACCTGAAGGAACGTCTATTGCTTTACATAGCACCATGGTTTTCAAGGGTTTTACACAACACCATTCTGCTCCTTTAGCACGTGCCTTCTGTTCCTTTCTCAGGGATCATCTTAAGAAGGCATTGAGTGGATTTAGTGTGGCTTCAGGAACTTTTTTGCTGGACCCTAATATGACTCCAGATACTGAAATCTTTTCCCATCTTTTCCTGGTTGAATTCCTTCTATTTCTTGCTGCTTCGAAGGACAACCGTTGGGTAACTGCGTTGCTTACTGAGTTTGGAAATGAAAGCAAGGATGTATTGGAAGATATTGGACGTGTTCAATGTGAAGTTCTATGGCAGATTGCTATACTTGAAGATGCTAAGCTTAAGATAGAGGATGGTGCAGATGGTTCTTCTGCTGAGTCACAGCAATCAGAGTCCAATACAAATGAAATTAGAGAGCAAAGGCTCAACTCTGTTAGGCAGTTTCTCGATCCATTGCTGAGGAGGAGGATGTGGAGTTTTGAATCACCATTTTTTGACCTTATAAACCTGTACCGTGATCTTAGTCGTGCTTCTGGTCCTCAACAAAGACACAGCATTGGTAGTCCTTCAAGTCTGCGAGTTGGAACTAGTCATCAGTCTGATTCTTCTGATGGAGTTGGGGCTGGTGGTAGAAAAGAAGACAACAAGAAGAGGTCCTATTATTCCTCTTGTTGCGACATGGTGAAGTCACTTTGTTTTCACGTTACATATTTGTTTCAGGAGTTAGGAAAGGTAATGTTACTTCCATCTCGTCGACGAGATGATACACTGAATCTATCTTCTTCTGCAAAGTCAGTGGCCTCTACCTTTGCAACCATTGTGCTGGACCTCATGAATTTTGGAGGTCGTGTGAATTCTTCTGGATCTGACGTGTCTGTGTCAAAAAAGTGCCGTTACTTTGGTAAGGTCGTTGATTGTATTGATACTATTCTACTGGACAAACCAGATTCGTGCAATCCCGTTTTGGTAAATTGTTTATACAGCCGAGGAGTTGTTCAGTCAGTTTTGACTACTTTTGAAGCTACCAGTCAGTTGCTTTTTGCGGTGAACAGGGCTCCTGTTTCTCTCATGGAGACTGATGATGGAATTTTAAAGCAGGATGAAAATGAAGAAACAGATAATGCTTGGATATATGGTCCCCTTGCCAGCTATGGTAAAATTATGGACCACCTGGTTACTTCATCTTTTATTTTGTCTCCATTTACAAAGCACTTACTCACTCAACCTCTGATAAATGGGGATATACCATTTCCACGGGATGCTGAGACATTTGTAAAGATTCTCCAGTCCATGGTGCTCAAGGCAGTCTTACCTTTATGGACTCATCCTCAGTTTACCGATTGCAGCTACGATTTCATTGCCATAATTGTTTCTATAATCCACCACATTTATTCTGGTGTTGAAGTTAAAAAAATTTCTAGCAGTGGTGGGGTTCGTACAATTGGTCCTCCCCCAAATGAATCAGCTATTGCAACAATTGTTGAAATGGGGTTTTCTAGGTCCAGAGCAGAAGAAGCTTTAAGGCAGGTTGGATCAAATAGCGTGGAGTTGGCTATGGAGTGGCTTTTCTCACATCCAGAGGAAACCCAAGAAGATGATGAACTTGCTCGTGCACTAGCTATGTCATTGGGGAACTCTGGATCAGATGCAAAGGAAGACGTTGCAAATGAAAATAGCGAGCATATTGATGAAGAGTTGATCCAACCCCCTCCTGTGGAAGATTTGTTATCAACGTGCACAAAGCTTTTACGTATGAAAGAAACTCTAGCTTTTCCAGTCAGGGACCTTTTGGTTATGATATGCTCTCAAAATGATGGTCAGTACCGGTCAAATGTTATCTCTTATATTATAGAGCAGGTGAAGATTTGTAGATCTGAAGTTGGAAATGGTAATATGCTATATGCTCTTTTTCATGTTCTAGCTTTAATTTTTCATGAAGATGCAGTGGCACGGGAAATTGCCTCCAAGTCTGGTCTAGTGAAGGTTGCCTTGGATCTACTCTCACATTGGGTTTCTAGTTCAAGTGACAGGGAGAAATCCCAGGTTCCGAAGTGGGTAACCACAGCTTTTCTTGCAATTGATCGGCTGTTGCAAGTAGATCAAAAGTTGAATGCTGATATTGCAGAACTGTTGAAGAAGGATGATGTTGGTGGCTTTCAGACATCTATACTAATTGATGAAGATAAGCAGAACAAATTGAAGTCAGCATTAGGATTATCTCCAAAGAATATAAGCGTACAGGAACAGAAGAAACTTATTGAGATTGCTTGTGGTTGTATAAGGAACCAGCTTCCTTCTGAAACAATGCATGCTGTTTTGCAGCTGTGTTCTACTGTCACAAGAACTCATTCTGTAGCTGTTAGTTTTCTTGATGCTGGTGGTTTGCCTTTGCTGCTTTCCTTGCCAACAAGTAGCCTATTTGTTGGATTTGATAGCATTGCTGCTACTTTAATCCGTCATATCCTGGAAGATCCTCAGACTCTTCAGCAAGCGATGGAATCTGAGATACGACACAGTGTTGTGACTGCTGCCAACCGACAATCCAGTGGAAGGCTTACCCCTCGGAATTTTCTTTTAAATCTGAGTTCTGTCATCTTGCGGGACCCAGTGATATTTATGCAGGCTGCTCAGTCTGTTTGTCAGGTTGAGATGGTGGGTGAAAGGCCATATATTGTACTGCTGAAAGATCGTGACAAAGATAAATGCAAAGAGAAAGAAAAAGAGAGGGAGAAAGCAGCAGAGAAAGAAAAAGCACAGACTACTGATGGGAAGGCTGCTTTGGGTAATATCAACTCATCAGGCCCTGGAAGTGGGCACGGCAAACTTCCTGATGTAAATTTGAAGAGTGCAAAAGTTCATCGAAAACCCCCTCAGAATTTTGTAAATGTGATCGAGCTTTTATTGGATTTAGTTATAGCATTTGTGCCTCCCTTGAAAGATGGCTCTTTGATGAGGGATAGCTCCTCATTAACAGATATGGACATTGATATGACTGGGAGCAAGGGGAAAGGGAAGGCTGTTGTTTCTTTATCTGAAGAGAACGAGGCTCTTAATCGGGAACTTTCTGCGTCATTGGCGAAGATTGTTTTTATTTTGAAGCTTTTGACAGAGATTCTTTTGATGTATTCTTCATCTATTCATGTTCTGCTTCGTAGAGATGTTGAAGTTAGTAATTTCAGGGGCCTTCCTCAACGCACTCCTACTGGTCATGGTACTGGTGGAATATTCCACCATATCCTTCACAAGTTTCTTCCATATTCTAGAAGCTTGAAGAAGGAAAAGAAAACGGATGCTGACTGGAAGCACAAACTAGCAAGCAGGGCTAGCCAGTTTTTGGTGGCATCCTGTGTTCGTTCCACAGAGGCAAGGAAGAGAGTTTTTATTGATGTCAATAACGTCTTTAATGATTTTGTTGATTCTTCTACTGGTTTTAGGCCTCCTGGAAATGATATCCCAGCTTTAATTGATCTAATCAATGATGTAGTTGCTGCTCGTACACCCACAGGTTCATATATTTCGGCTGAAGCTTCTGCTACTTTTATCGATGTTGGTCTTGTGAAGTCATTGACTCGTACTCTAGAAGTGTTAGACCTGGATCATGCTGAATCTCCCAAAGTTGTTACAGGACTTGTGAAAGTTCTTGAAATAGTGACCAAGGAACACATCAATGCTGCTGATGTTAATGTTAGCAAGGCTGAAAATTCAACAAAACCCCCCCATCAGAGTCAACATGGTGGAACGGATAGCAGTGGTGATGTGCCCCAGCCTATCGAAACTCCTCAACATAACCAGGGTTCCGTGGCAGCTGACCACATTGAGTCTTCTGACACTGTCCAGACCTACAGCGGATCCGTGGCTGTTACTGATGATATGGAACATGACCATGATCTTGATGGAGGCTTTGCTCCGACAAATGAAGATGACTATATGCATGAGACTCCTGAGGACACCAGGGGTCTTGAAAATGGCCTCGATACCGTGGGAATTAGATTTGAAATTGAGTCACGTGACCAAGAGAATCTTGCTGATGAAGAAGATGACGAGATGTCGGGTGATGATGGGGACGATGGTGAAGATGAGGATGACGAGGAACATAATGATCTGGAAGAAGATGAAGTCCATCACCTGCCACATCTTGACACAGATCAAGATGACCATGAACTTGATGATGATGAGTTTGATGAGGAGGTGATGGAAGAAGAGGATGAAGAGGATGAAGACGAAGACGATGGAGTTATACTTCGGCTGGAGGAGGGAATCAATGGGATAAATGTTTTTGATCATATTGAGGTTTTTGGTAGCGACAATGACACACTCCATGTGATGCCTGTTGAAGTTTTTGGCTCTAGACGCCATGGGCGTACTACATCCATTTACAACTTATTGGGTAGAAATGGTGACAATACTGCCTCATTACAGCATCCACTATTGTTGGGACCTTCTTCATCACTACACAGTGCTCCTCCTAGGCAATCAGGTAAATCAACTTGGTGTTTGTTGAACGCATTTTTTTTTTTTTGGCTATTTTAAGTTTTCTGTATTCTGATTATTTTATGTGGTGTTGCTGAGTTGTATGTTCCCTGGGATCTTTAAGATCTTGTTGTGCAGATTCTGACATCCTATCCTTTCTCCCTAACCCTATTTTCCTATCTTCCATTTTTTCCCTAACCCCACCCTACTCTCCCGTCTTCCTTTTTTCTTTCAGAGAATGACCGTGATGTTGGCTATCCTGAGAGGAACTCAGAGAACAACACATCACGTCTGGATGCCATTTTCCGATCACTGAGGAATGGACGTCCTGGACACCATTTCAATTTGTGGTCAGATGATAATCAGCAAGCCGCTGGATCAAATTCATCAACAGTTCCTCAAGGATTTGAAGATCTGCTTGTTTCTCATCTGAGACGGCCAGCCCCTGAGAAACCCTCTGAGCAGAATACACCACCTTTGGAACCTCAAACTAAAGGCGAGGTCAGTCAATTGCAAGAATCTGCAGGGATGAATCCTGAAAATCCTTCTGAGAATAATGGCAATGGTGAAAGCAATTATGGGCCTCCGGAGTCTGCTGTGGCAGAGGATAGCTCCGGTAATGCCATTATAAGGTCTGTGGCAAATGAATCTCTACAGGGAACTGATGCAAGTACACACTCTCAATCTGTTGAAATGCAGTTTGAACACAATGATTCTGCTGTGCGTGATGTTGAGGCGGTGAGCCAAGAGAGTGGTGGAAGTGGAGCAACTTTGGGAGAGAGTCTTCGGAGCCTGGATGTTGAAATTGGAAGTGCTGATGGCCATGATGATGGTGGAGAAAGACAAGGTTGTGCTGATGCTCGTGCAAGGCGAACAAATGTGCCTCTTGGGAATTCTACACCTAGTGGCAGGGATGGATCACTTCACAGTGTAACGGAAGTATCTGAAAATCCCAGCCAAGAAACAGAGCAGGGTGGTCAAGCAGTTGAGCAAGAGGCAAATGGTGATGCTGATTCTGGACCTATAGACCCCGCATTCCTAGATGCACTTCCTGAGGAGCTGCGTGCTGAAGTTCTTTCTGCTCAACAGGGTCAAGTGGCACAGCCTTCAAATGCTGGGCCTCAAAACACTGGGGATATAGATCCAGAATTCCTTGCAGCCCTTCCGCCTGACATTCGAGAGGAAGTACTTGCGCAACAACAAGCACAGAGGTTACATCAGTCACAGGAACTGGAAGGTCAACCTGTAGAAATGGACACTGTCTCGATAATTGCGACATTTCCTTCAGAATTACGAGAAGAGGTACATTGACTATTGAAGAGGGTTTCTCATTGTTCTTAATGTCTGGCTCTTTTTTATATATATTTTTTTTACTGAAATTGCCTTTTTGTGTTTGTCCTTAGGTTCTTTTGACATCCTCTCATGATGTTCTTGCCAATCTCACACCGGCTCTTGTTGCGGAGGCAAACTTGTTGCGTGAAAGATTTGCAAATCGTTATAATAGGACTCTCTTTGGAATGTACCCTAGGAACCGCAGGGGTGAGTCATCTAGACGAGGTGAAGGTATTGGATCCAACCTGGATAGAGCTGGTGGAATAATTGCTCGTAGGTCTTTGGGAAATAAGCCAGTTGAAGCTGAAGGGGCTCCTCTAGTTGACACAGAAGCTCTGGTAGCCATGGTTCGGTTGCTTCGTGTTGTTCAGGTATTTGATTTTGTGTAATTTATTCTTCCTACTATATATATCAACCTTTAGTTGCATGTATTGATTTGCAATATCCATGCAGCCAATTTATAAAGGTCAGCTGCAGAGGCTGCTATTGAATTTATGTGCACATCATGAAACCAGAATTGCTTTGGTGAAAATCTTGATTGACTTGTTGATGCTGGATATAAGGAAGCCAGTGAATCTTCTGTTTGCTTCTGAGCCATCTTATAGGCTGTATGCTTGCCAGAGTCATGTTATGTATTCTCGGCCTCAATCTTCTGATGGTATTGCCTTTACTTGTCTTTTAGTCATTGGAATTTACTTTGTTCTTTGGTTTCATTTGTCAAATCTGAGTTCAAGTATGAACCCAGGTTTGTTTTCTAACAGCGAAGACATTTTGCCAACTTCCCATGCCCTTTCCTTGTGTCGATGTAGTACTTCAGTTGTTGAATTTACTCCTAAGAAACACTAGACTGCTTTTTTAGTTGATGATATTGATTGATTTAAGCAATCTTATAGTTACAGGAAAGGACTTGGAAGTGCTTTGGGTTTTTATTAATTGTTCCCTTTTGTAAACCAGAAACAGCCTCTTTTGGAGTCTTCACATTAACAGTACCAACCAAGCACGACATAATAAAAAAGTGCAGCATTGTAAGACCAGACTTGCTTTAAAAAATGTTGATGGCAAAAATTGTTAAAACCGAATGTTTGAGACTTTTCTACGTGTCATATTCTCTTTTCTAAAAAGGTCCACAATTGGAATTACTTTCTGGAGTTCAGAAACATACTACAATCAATATTTCTCTTGTTTGGATATCTTAAATGGATGTGCACCTCTGGGTAATAGCAGTGTTTTCTTTCCCATTAATGCTCCTTTGTCTAATGAATTGGTGAGATGTTAATGCTTTTGTGAGTTGACTTTTGGAAGGTTTGTGTGGTTACCCTCTCTATATATCTTTATGGATTATGATCATGGATATTGATCTTTATGCCATTTATGGACAGTTAATTGTAGTTCCAGTTTCTGACTTCCTAAACGTATCTTAAGTTCCATCACAAGAAAATTTGAGATAACTAAGTGCAGCAACTCCATATACAATTTGGGAATGGGAGTTTGCTTAATCATTCTTTATTTTTTCTGTCAGCATTCTTTCATCTCATTTTCTGTGACGTTTAAAGTAAGCTTTGAAGGGATGCTTGGCTGCGGACACTGTTGATTTCAAGTTCTAGATTCCTGATCTCTTGTTTTCACTTCATAGGTGTCCCGCCTTTGGTGTCTCGGCGTGTTCTTGAGACCATGACCTACTTGGCTCGCAATCATCCTTGTGTGGCTAAGATATTACTTCAGTTTAAGCTGCCTCAGCCACTCTTACGAGAACCAGAGAATGTTGAAAGGGCACGTGGCAAGGCTGTGATGATTATTGAAGAGGATGCAATAGCAGGAAAGAACCCTCAGGAAGGATACTTTTCCATTGCGTTACTTTTAAGCCTTTTGAGCCAGCCCCTATATTTGAGGAGTGTAGCACATCTTGAACAGGTAATCATCTACAAAAAAAAGTTGTATTTTTCTTGTCTTAGTTAATGCTCTTTCTGTACGCTAACTTGATTTTGTTGGTCCTCCTTCCATTTGGGATTATTTTTTTTCAGCTGCTAAATTTATTGGAGGTAATCATTGATAATGCTGAAAACAAGAGTGAATCTGGGGTATCTGCTGCTGAAACATCTGAACCTCAGATTTCCACACCAGATGCTCAGATTCATACAGGCTCTAGTATCATATCTTCTGGTTCTGATGTTACATCGTCGAAGCCCGATGACTCCTCCAAACCCTCTGCTTCCATTGAAAATGTAGAATGTGATACACAAACTGTACTACATAACCTCCCACAACCAGAACTTCGACTTCTATGCTCTCTGCTTGCACGAGATGGGTAAAACGAACTTTATCTCTACCATTATTTTTCCTTTATCTGCTTTTAACTATATTGCTGTGCTGGCAAGTACACAAGGGTGTTTTTCTTCTGGTAGTGCTTATCTAATCGTGGTTAGTATAGGCTCATAGTGATAGACGTGTAAACTAACTCAAAATATGAAAACCAATCTCGTGTGAAACATGGAAATGGGGTTTTTGGCATATCAACTAAGAGGGTCACAAAATTGTTGTACACTTGTCCTTTTATAAGTTGATATATGTAATGTAAAAATAATAATAATAAAATTACAAGAGAATATTTTCTTTTGGGTATTGATAGGGCAAACATTGATCAAAATTTGTTGTAGTAGTTGGTTTTGATATAGCATGGAAGCATATCATAAGTAACACTAATGGGTTAATTACACTTAACACCCCTTCAATTATACCTAATTTTCAATTTACCCCCATCATGTATTAACCCTTATGCTTTTGACTCCCTTAACTATTTAAAAGGGGCTCCTGTTAAAAAACAGTTGGATGAAATCAATAATACAATTTTAATAAGACTAAAATACCCTCAAATACAAGGAGAAAAAAGTAAAATAAAGGCCTAGTTACATTGACACTCGTTCAACTATACCTGATTTTCAATTTACTTTTTTTATCTATTAATCTTAATACTTTGACCCCTCACCTATTTAAAAGGGGATCTGTTTGGAAACGACTAAAAAAGTTAGATAAAATTAATAATACAATTTTAATAAGAATAAAAGACCATCAAATACAAAAAGAAAATACAAAAGGATTCTAATTTGTTGATGAAAATTGTATAGGAGGGTGAGAATCATACATCTTAGCAAACTATGCATTTATTGATAACTTTTCTGTTTCTTATGTTTCTCCTCTATATGTTGTCCAGTTGATAAAAAAAAATTCTGATATTCTAAGAATATCTATTTCGGATGGATGCAATACTTTGTGATATTTTCTCCTTGTCTTTATTGGATATATATGTATACGTATATGTATTTATTTTATTTGTCTCTTTCTTTTTCTATTTGAGGGTATTTTATTCTTATTAAAATCATGTTAATTTCATCCAACTTTTTCGACGGTTTCCAAATTGAGTTCTTTTTAACTACATGAGGGGGTCAAAGTTTTAGGATTAATAGATAAAGGGGAAAATTGAAAATCAGGTATAGTTGAAGAGGTGTCAGTGTAATTAACCTTTTGTTTTATTTTTTTTTCTTTTTGTATTTTAGTCTTATTAAAATTATATTATTGATTCCATCCAACTTTTTTAATAGTTTTCAGATGGAACCCTTTTAAATAGTTGAGGAGATCAAAATGTTAGGGTTAATAGATGAATGGTGTAAATTGAAAATTAGGTAGAGCTGAAGGAGTGTTAGTGTAATTAGCCCTAACACAAATATATGAAAATAATCAAAATACGTAAAAGACTTGGAAGTATAGATTGAAATTTATATAAGCAGTCACGACCATCAATCTCTTGGGTCCCCCAGTGAGCTCAGTTGAGATGAATGGCCGTGATCGCACATTCACAACTGTGCTTAGGACAACCCTTTATATAAATATAAGAAATCATAGCAATATGTTTTTTTGATAACAATATTTTTTTGTTAATATATGTGTGTGTGTGTGTGTAATAAAAGGATGATTGGCTATATTTTTTAATTTGAAACTACCTTATATAAAGATAAGGTAAAGAAATGATATATTTTAATAGGTTAAAATTGGGTTTTTGACATTCTATGGACTTGTTGATAAAGCCCACTTTAGATGAGTCACCCTGGATAGCTTCTGCAGAGTGGTCCTTGCTAGAAGTCCTTGTATGGTCTATCCATATTGTTGGAAATTATGTGTCCTTTCAGACTAGAATACACTTGCTAGAAAATTATGCCAAATGCCTTAAAAGTAACGGATAAAGCCAATTTTCTTGCACATCAAGCTTATTTCTTTGAGACTTCGCCTGCACATTTAGAACTTTTGATCCATGTATCGTAAAATTTGCATAGCTGCATGTAATGAACAATATTGGTGAGCCTTTTTAATCAGGTGTGGCAAAACATTAGAGAGAGAGGTAGAACTTTAGACCTGTGTTGTACGCCATTTTAGTTGTTCATGCATCTGTGATTAGCATATATGATCATCTCCATTACTTGAAATGTTGTTATGAGACCATTATTATTGGTTAAGATTATCTTTGATACTGGGGTTATACTGGAACGTAACATGTTGTTGGACAGTTGTGTTTTGTTTTAAATTCATATATTTTAGGCAATATGTTTGTCTCGTTTCACTATAAATTGTCCACAGTTTCCTCTCTATTTTATGTTCAAAATTGTTTATTTACTTTTTGCCTGACCATTATGTGCTCATGCATGCTGATGTGACCCAGTATTCAATTATTTTCAGAAGCGCACACATGCACAGAGGAAGAAGAATATGGATGTTTGAATTGAAAAGCCTTCATTAAATAAGATAAATATATACAATAGAAATGAGCCGATATAGATAGAAAGAGAAATATACAAGCCCTACAATCCATTAGGAAAAAAAGGAGGGGAAAGAAACGAGGGAAACCCTCATTTGGGGTGCCTTAAATCCATGAGGAGATGAAGAAGATAGGGAAAGAAGGGGGAAGGGAGTTGCACTCCCACACAAACCCTATGGTCTCACGTTTCTTTTCAATTCCTCCTCATCATAGCCTAATTGCCTATCTATAGACAAATAAAGAAAAGAAACCGTATATAAATAGAAGACTAAAATTACCTTAAACATTTTTTCCCTCTGGAAACCGTAATACGTCACATGCTTGCAATGGTTTCTGTAGGTCTTACTGAGTGTAGTCAACTCGTCTTCAGTGTGTTGTCACAATTTGTGGTTTAGTATATTGTCTTCCCTGAAGGGGGGG
>JAVXUM010000037.1:7167269-7181594 GCA_035590655.1 Pouteria glomerata
TTTTATTTATTGATGTAATCATGTGGGACAAAAAGAAGTAAATTCTTTGTGCATAAATGAGAAGAGAGTATTTGAAGAATAGAGAGTATTGAAACATGCCACATAAAATTAGGATGAAGGAGAAGAGAAGAGAAAAAAATATTATTTAGTATTAGATATATAGATGATGATGGAAAATAATTTTCCTCGTAATTGTTTGATTGAACATAGGAAATGATAGAAATTATAAAAAGTAAAGATAGAAAGAGAATAAAAGAATATAAATTAACCTTTATTTGTCCCATATTGCCATTACTAACTTTTGAGATTTGGGTTTTAATATTTGGTATTTATTTTTGACCATTTATATATTATTTTGGACTAATAAAATATTTAAACTGATATAAAATCTGTTTAGTTGGATTTATTTTATTTTTCTTGGGTCGAGATTAGTTTGAAGTAATGTTAGGTTGGATGATTGAACTAAAAAACCTAACCTTTTTTCTTTATTTTCTTTCTTTCCTTCTTTTTTTTTTTTTTTAAAAATTATTCTTTTTCTCTTTTGTGTGGGTTCTCAGTGATTCCAAAAGAACATAAGAGAGAGAGAAATGATAGAAAAAGTAGTGAGAGAAAGTGAGAGTCATAAGTCAAAGATAGCTAATTTCAAGTATCTGGCTTGAAAATTATAATTTATCTTATTTTAATGCTAAGCATCGGGTTTTATTTCAAAAAAAATTATTTGTGGGATAAAATAACCTCCTCATTTATGTATCTTAAATCATCCTCTCACTTGTTTGATGTAAAATCGCCCACTCAAATTTACATGGCCATTTAAAGCATTCTAATCCACCATACCTGCTCCTATCCTTGAACACTTGAGCCCTGTTTGGTAATATTTATGTTTTTTGTTTTTCTATTTTCATTTTCAAAATTTTGAAAACTTTTAACAAAAACATGTTTATTAAAATCTGTCTATGTTTTTTTGTTTCCAAAAAAATAAAAATGACAACAGAAAAAAGATGTTTTAACTCTTATTTTCTTTTTCTATTTCAAATATTTTGGTCAATTTTTAAATATTATCCATTTTAATATAATATAATTATAATATAATACATATAATAAAATATTTTATTATATTATATATACAACAATATAATATGACAATAATATAATATAATTTATAATATAATAAAATATAAGATATAATATAATACAACATAATATAATATAATATAATAGTTTAATTATAATATAATATAATGTAATAATTTAATTGCTATATAATATAATATAATGTAATATGATATAATATAATATAATTAAATATTTTCTAAAAATAAGAAATAATAATTGTAAACAAAATTATGTTTTCAAATGCTGTTTCAGTTTTTATTTTAGAAAAAAAAATGACAATAAAAAACACAAAATAAAAAATAATAAAAAAAAAATAACAACAAAAAAATGACAACGTGACCCGTTAGCATAACATTGTATCCAAGCAGAGCTGCTTTGATACTCGTCATGGACCGACTTCTATTCTAAAAAATTGATTCATTGAATTAAATAATACCCTACTTATATACACTCAGAATCACCACTTGTCCCCAATAAATCGATTCATTAGATTAAATAATCCCCCACCTTACACGCCCAGAATCAGTACTTGTCCGAGGTGAGATCCTCACAATGCGTTGCATTGTCGGGCCACGTGGTTGCCATCTACCCAAAAATAAAAAAACTCATTCGCCGGTCGCTTCTACCTCTACGTGATTTGTCAATTTATGCACCGTGCACTAAACGTTTTTCTCACGAACAAGAAGAAATTATAAAGAAAATAGAGAGACGATGCAATTGCTTCGCATAATTTAAAATGCAACTCACCCCAAAGTTTCAAAACCACACTTTAAAAAACTAAAACCCCATTTGATTTATTTTTTTATTTTTTATTTTCTATTTTAAACTTATTTTTCATTTTAAACTTTTAAAAACAAAGAAACAATTTAAAACGTATCTGATCACTTATGTTTTTAAATTTTGTTTTAAAAAATAAAAAATAAGTTTACACAAAATAAAAAATGATAAAAAATCGTTTTAAATATTTTTAACTCAAAATAGAAAAAATATAACATTTTTTGTTTTCATATTTTGAAATTTTTAGAATATAAAACACAAAATAAAAAACCAAAAAAAAAAAATTAAACCAAATGCGGCCTAAAATTTGCAGTTGATCATAATTTTTTAGTACAAGGCCCATTCCAAGAGTGCAAATTTTCTGAAATTTTAGAGGTCGACGCTTGCATCAAAGTTGCACAGGTAGAAAGACATGCAAAATGACAATGTAACAAACAAATTCTACAACACAACGACGTGATTCTAATATGATTTTCTAGTATTATTTTACAGTAAAACAGCATTTTCCCTATCAATGAATGTGATCACAAAAATAGACTCTGAAATGACCACATCTGGGAACAACACCAAGCATCTCAATTATTCTTGTAAGATGGCATCACTGCCAAGCTCAAATGGCGAGTTTATTACCCAAACATACTGCCAATAATTTCCATGTGAAACAAGCAAACCGAAATACTGCAGCGCTGTTAAAATGAAGCAGGCTTCAAAAAATTCCAATAAGAATAAGCCCGAGAAAAAAAATCCTATCATATACATAAACTGGTTAAGGCACCCGAAACGTCATATGTCTCATCTCCCAACAACCCAATACACATACAAGACCCTTGCACTTGAGTACCAACAATGCACAACCCCAGATGTTCTACATTTCAATTGTTGCTTCATGTCATTCGCCATTCGATGAGGAAAAAAAAAAAAAAGGAACAATTTTTGTCCTGATGAGTAGTGGAAAGACGTTAGAGAAGCTAAAATAGTAAGGTATTTCTTGAAACTAAGAAAACTGTACCTACTACTAAACAAAGTTGGAGGGAATGTCCATCTCTGTCTCTGAAGCAGTTGCAAGCTCGACAAGTGTTTCCTGCGGATCCCAAAATTTTTCAAGTGAGAGAAATTGTAGATTACATTAAAAGCCTCAACCCTGCTACCAAAGTTACTCCTTTAATTCGTCAGAATGAAAAATATTTTTCAATCTTGACATTAAATGAATGGCTGACTTCTTGTCACATTGCATGGACCCAAATATCATTATGTCTTAAGCATGGCTTATCAATTAATTGTTCATTCAGCTACGTACCTGCTTATCAAAGTTGTCAACATGCCTTATTAATTAATTGTTCATTCAGCTATCATACCTGCTCATCAAAGTTGCATGAAGAATTGACGATCCCCCCAGGCAAACTATTTGTCTGATCTTCAGAAGTTGCACATAAATCCTGCATAACAGGGAGGAATAATTTATAGAACAGTCAATTATCTCAAGAAAGCCCTAATTCCAAACTACTTGGCTCCCTACATGAATGAACTTCTTCCATTCATTTGTCACAGATTATGCTTACCATGAGGTTATGTTAACTCTTCAAAATATATGATGCACCTGTGTCGGATACTTGACACTTGCAAGGATATTAGGTAAGAGCATATATGGTGTCCCAATAAAATTGAATATCCATAGAAATATATTTAACAATTCAATTCTAGTGCATCAATTATATGTAGAATTTATATTTTATGCATGTAATATTCTTATGGAACATTTATTATCCTATAAATAAAAAAATATATTAAATATATAAATAATTTCACGTGTCCCCTTATCCTTGCATAAGAGAATCAATAAATCCAACTCTTTGGCACCTATTCGTATCCAACACTCGTACCCGAGTCCACGTAACATATGACGTCATATGAATTTAGTTTTTTCTCAGCAATTTCAGTCCGTATGATTTAAGACCTACATTTTGCCCTTTTTGCCTCTCCTACTTGCATTCACTTGCTCTTTCTAACTAGTGTATCTCTAGATATTAGAATCTCTAGGTCTACATTTAAAATGATCAGACTATTATAAACTATCTTCACTCATCTTGTCTTCTATTAAATCTACATCAACTATCTTTTGAATACATTCATCTCTTATCTTAACTTTTCTTGTATTGTCACGTATCAATTTTTAGCATTCTTTATCATTTTTGTTACACTCATTTCATCATAATCTAACCTTTTATTTACCGAACGCTCTGTATCATAAAAGCATAACTGATTCTATAACCATCCTAGAAATTTTTCTTTTCAGCTTAATAAATATTTTTGATCACAAAAATACTTGACGCACTTCTTCATTTTAATTACCCAACTTGAATTTTTTTATAAATAATATCCTCTCTAATCATTTGCATGAATAATTGATCTAAATTATAAAAAATAATAACTTTTTGGCATTTCGTGAACCTCAATTTTCAGTGTGTCCTCACTCATAGCTTTAATTTGACTGAATTTGCAATACACATATTCGGTCTTTAGTCCTACTTACTCTAAAATTCCAGATTCTAAAGTGTGCCTCCAAAATTCTAACTTATAATTAACCACATGCTTAGTATGTCAATATGTTAAATAAATCATGCAAACATCAGAAACTAATGATATGATGGAAGACATAAGGATATTAATTATATTCCAAACAATACAACATGGAAAAATTTATGATACCCCAAACCCCACTTCATCTCACCCCACCTCACCCCAAAAAATAAATAAAATATAATAATAGAGGAAGCAGTGACCAAAAGTCTATTCTTAAGGTATGGTTACAAATATAACAATACTTCACCACATCAAAAGTTCATATTCAGATAAGGAGTTGCAACGCTAACTGGGATTTGACATAATTTACCCCAGTTTAGGAGATATGCGTGAATTAAAAGGAGCTCAATTTAATTCTGTCATCTATTTACAATAATAATACTTTGACAATCAGCTAAAAAGTGCAACATGTATACCAGAATTGGATGCGAAAAAAAAAAAAAGCTTCAAACATGTCAGGAAATTTCTGGTGGATATGTGTGAGACGGCGGATGTTTAATCTAAAAAGAAGGTGGCATAACAAGAATTAATAGGCCAATAAATGGCAGTAGCTTAACCGACAAGCAAACATGTCTGCCAGGCGCCAAGAAATGAAAGTGAAATAAATGCTTAGCCTATTTATAGATTATCGAAATCATAAATGCTTTAAGCCCACAATTTGTCAAACTAACGTCACTAGTTAAGCCAGTGCAACCATATATATTTAGCATAATTACCCCCCCCCCCAAAAAAAAAAAGGAAAAACCATGGGAAAATGAAGTAGTTGATTTTATCACTAATATTATAATTGAGAATAATGAAGCCATTGACTTATTGCAAAGCTAATATCCAAATTGAGAACATACTTCATCATCTGGATTGACAGAATGCTTGTCAGTTCTTTCCGTTACAGCATTAAAAGGATCTCCAGGTGGTCCCTGCATAAACCACAGATCAGGTCAGAAAAACCAAGCTTCTCCACTTACAAACAAAGCCCTTGCAATGGATGAAGAGATATCATACAGGATCATCCTGGCTTACAGATAAATTTTCTGCTTCCATGATTGAAGGCTTAATGTCCATAGGTGTCTCCTGCAATTCACAAATAAAATCACTGGGTCAATCAAACATTCTACCGACATGAATTGTAATTATTGTCTATTTGGAAACGACCAGTTAGATATCTGTCCATGGATCCATCTCACCATGATCCCAAAAGAGGGCTTGAGATGGAACCACAACAAGGCCTTGAGCCTGGCATTCAAAAGGCTAAGTAACACATCATCCAACAATAAGCTGTTATTTTTTTGCACATAAATCATACCGGCACTATTGGGTCCAAACAAAGATTCCTCCCTCCCTTGCTCAGGTCTCTGAGAGTTCCCTGCCCCGTCAATTAAAGGTGAAATAAAACAAGAAGCCAGCACATCAAAGACAAATCAAAAAGGCAGCCTTTATTTGCAACAAGAAGGTACCGACAAAAAGAATTCAATCCCAAGCCAAGTTCGAATATGCAGATACCAAAAACCTTGTAGAGAAAATTTATCTCAAATGATAACAAGAGAATTAGAATTAACAACTTTGTATTTCTTCTTTTATTTAGAAGTATCAACAGCTTCGGTTACCCAATGTTATCCAGAAGTACATTTATTTTTTGGTTATTCAAATATTTATTTGAAATACCATTTAAGTCAACTGATCATTAAATTCATATGCAAGAAAGGGCTAGCCTGACTGAGCAATGGGAACCATGGCCTTTCTTTTTTTTTTTTTTTTGGTGAAACTAGAGAAAGGAGTTTAAGAACAAAGAAGTAACAATTTGATAACCAAACAGACCAACCTTGTTTGCCCACATAAGACCACATGCATTGCAGAGTGTCCTTGGTCCAGCTGGGCCACGACGCATGGCAGGAGTAGAATTTTCACTAACGCCACAATGTTGACATCTTCGAACACTGAAATAATCAAATGGAAGAAATAAAATACCTACAATAATCAATTTCAAAATTAATTACAAATATAGTGAAGCATCACTCTCAACTTAACAAAAGCCTTAGTCCCAAATTAGTTGGGATCAGCTACATAAATTCTCTTCCTCCATTCCTTTCTGTCAAGAATTACGTGAAATTGTAATGCCAACTAATTTGGCATTACTACAAATTGTAATGCCAGATTCAGGTCGCAACTCACACATTTTCCGGATGAGGTGTGCCATCTCCTTGAAGGCAACTATTAGCAGAATCCCAAGTGGAAGAGCCTGAATTTTCTTTCAATGAAGCAAACTGGCCATTCTTACGATGCATCCTAATAAAATGAAACATTTCAAAGGAGAAGTTAAATACTCACAAATGCCAATAAAAAGTCACAAAGGATGTGGCAGTAATCATTCCATAGTGGAAGTTCAAATTAAGACCACTAAAAGTTCTAGCACAAGGATTGGAACCAAGGGTAAATAGAAACCAGCAAAGATTCTACAAAATGATTCTAATCGAAAGATTTGAAAGAAAACTGTAGGACATGTTGTGTCAAACATTTCCCTACATAATAGTGAATTTTCTAATACATAGCTATTCGTGGTTTGCAATTTGTTCCCAATTTCTTTGCTTGGTCGTATTATGCCCGCTCCAGTTTCTGAAATCCTCCAATTTTATCAATTTCCAAAATATTTTGTCTAAAATGCATTTAACAACACATAGATAAGTTGCATGGCCATAAATATGACTTGCAGAAGAAAAAAAAGCTTTACCACTATGGAAAGATATGATTAATGTCTGAGTTGCCATGAGGTTAGTGTAAATTTGGGGCAAAGGCTGAAGCTTTTGGATAGCACCAAAGTGCCCCAAACAAATTTTTGAGTCAAGAATAACACCTACAGATGCATGCAATCATCAGCAACATGCATCAGTTAAGTCTATGAGAGGTCATATTGGAGGCTTCCAGTTCCTGGCCTAATGCCCCAGCCAACCCAATGCACCCATAGGCTAAACTGAGGAAATTGTTTTCAACAAACAGTTCACGTACGTGGTATTGTTAACACAAGAAATAAATAAATAGCCATATTGGAACGACATAAGTACATTAAATTTGGTAAAAGTGATGTAATCCTTATCCTGCCCATCCTTTTTGAATGTTATGCTAGTAACATAACAATGTTATACAATGTGTTTGGCACAACCATTTATTGTATATTTGTTTTTATGTAAGGAAGGAAGTTTAAAAACCTTTGGTTCACGTATTCAAAATAAAAAAATTTACATGACATAGTTCAGTTTCACGTTCTTTCTTTGTTGTTTCCTAAAAGAGTGGGTAAGGGTAGCACAGATTTCGTTGGATCAACAGCAAATCGGGAGTTGGAGTTTTCAAAGTCAAATCTAACTATGATTTGTTAGGAGAGAGAGCAAAAGGGGTTGTGTTTCCTTGGGAAAGGATAGGGAGTTATGAAGCTACTCCAAATGTTTTTTTGTTTTGGGTATGCGCGCGCGCGCGCTTCACCAAGAAATATTTATAATTGATAATCTTATTGAAAGGAGAATGGTTACTGTAAATTGGTGTTTCTTGTGCAAAAGGAATGAGGAATCGACTGATCATCTATTTTTATATTTATCGTGGGCTAAAGAGTTGTAGAATTTCTCTTTCTACTTTTGCTATAAGTTAGGCGTTCACTAAAGATGTCAAAACAATTTTTTGAGGAATGATAAGATTTTAGAATTAAGAAATGGATGGTTGCATAAAGGCTTGTTCCTTATTCGTACATGGGTGGCAGTCCCTTTGTTAGGTTTTCATTCTAATGTTGGCAAATTCCTTGACCAAATAAGATTTTGATTCCTAAACCAATTAGGATTTTAATTTCTATTCAAATAGGATTTTAATTATTAAGTTATATTTTGTTTTTAGAATATTTGGAGTCAAGGTATTTGTCTAGGAAAGTTATATTTTTGTGCAGTAGGAGTCCTGATTATTTTATGGAAAAGTTAAAAGTTTTGGTTCAAGTGATTTGGAACTTGACGAATCAAAGTACAAGTCTATGGAGCATGAGTATATCAAGGACACCAGGTCGTATATCTTTGTTGGCAATTGAAGACATTGAGTGGGGTCCACGTGACTTGGTTTTAATAAGCCAACCTGAAGACTCAATGTTTGGTATCTTCACGGTAAGGCAGTTGCTACATGTGTGATTTTTCAAATGCGCCCATGCATATATGGAATTTTTCTTTTTTTTTTTGGTTCTCAAGATTTTTGATCTAAATTTAAATTTTGGTATTTGAAGAAACATAGTTAATGAAAATGCGGTGTCAGAGTGCGGTTTTAAAATCGCGATTCCATACAGCGATTCTTTGGAAATTCAGAAACACACAATACCATTTTGCAGTTTCAGCTAAAGCCAAGCCAACAAACACGAAATGGTCTTGCGGTTTAAGTCGAGGAATCTAGGAAACACGAAATGGTTTCGCAGTTTCATCCCACACCACAAACACGAAATGGTTTCGCGGTTGAGTATTCTTCTTAGGTAGCTTGCTATTAAAGTTGTTTTAAGTTGGATTTTAGCCTAGGCCTTTGCAATTGGAACTTGACACTTCTGCAAACTTGGAATTTGTCTTAGAGGCAGCACTTGATGTTGATTTCGTTGACACTTTATCGCCGGCCTTACGATCAGATGTGGACGTCGCTACAGTATTGTCCACTTTGGTATTAGAATTTGCCAGATCTCCCGCGTTTGCATCTAAGTTTGCATCAGCTATTGGTTCCTCCCTTGCCCTGGAGTCAAACAATGGCATCTCTTTGGCATTGATGTCGGACATTGGTAATGCTCCACCCTTGGCATCTGTCTTGCCATCAGGGGTGGACCACACAGTTGTCTTGCTATCTTGCTCTCCATTTGTTCGTGTTGGTCAAGTTTGGGTTTTTGCTCTGTCTTCTCCATTGATTTTGTCTTCTCCATTAAAACCATTTTGTACTTCTTGGATTCCTTGGCTGAAACCACGAGACCATTTCGCATTTCTTGGCTTGGCTTTGGCTGAAACCGCAAAATGGTATTACGTGTTTCTGATTTAGCAAATAATCGCAGTATGGAATCACAGTTTCAAAAGCGCATTATGACACTGCATTTTCACAAACTGTACTAATACTGAACTTTGACAGCAAACCCACAAAATTTGCATCATAAATCCTTAGAAAAAAAAATCCTGCATATATGATGATGTCATGTATATGAATTTTATTGCTTTGAGGATTGCTACGGGAATTAATAACAACAGATACAAAAGAAGACATCTGTAGCTAGAAATTCAAGAACGAAGCTGAATATTGCTCCATGTTGGCTTGGTGGTTAGCCTCACTGACAAGAACCGCAAGCAAGTTTTTTCGGTCTGCAACAAGACGGATTCACTAAAAAATACTACAAGCTAATTTTTTAATCTACAAATTGCTGGGAAACTCATCGGCCCTTGCTCCAGAGAGTGGTGCAGAAAATTAGGAAAATGAGCTTAAACTTGTTATATTCGAAATTGGATTCCTATGCTCTATATAAGGATACATTCTCCTGGGGTTACAGCAGAGAGAAAAATATATTCAAGATCATTGTTTTTCAAGTTTCAAGATGCCTCTCCTCACCTACCAAAACATCATCATCTCACATACTGGTGTGGAGTGCCATGGATACGGTATGGAGTGTCGTGGACTTAGTTCATGTGATCATCATGGAGCACAGTGATTAATTGGATTGGTGCACCATGGACTCGAGCAATGGTTCTTCGCGTAGGATTGTGGATCTCGATTGTGTAACTATAGTGACTGAATCTTTAAAACCAAAGTTCATATAGTGGAAGAGTTTGGGTGGTCCTCTAATGAACGACTCATGGCTTTTTTCCTAAAAGAATTTCCACGTAAAAATCTTTTTTTATTTTGATATTCTCTGCAGAAAGGAATTCAACTCGAACCGAAAACAACTGCTTAATGCCTTGCCCACTTAAGAGGAAGAACAAGTGTCTGGTTGCATTTTGGAACGACTTCCCCTACCACTCTTAAATAGTACCCTCTTCCCTTAGTATAGTAAGCTAAAGAGGCCCCCCTCACTAGAGAACATTCGCTTCGGCTCTAGATTCAGTTTCTAATTGGCTAGACAGGTTGCTTTGGATCACTAGCAGACAAGCAAAATTTGACCCTTGGTGCATCTTTTTAATAATATTAACTTATTTATCAAAAAATTTATAAAGTGACAAGTATTCCAAAGGATGACTGTAGTTATAATGTATTACTAATAAAACCACTAATATTAATGTCATCTTCTATTCTACAGCACAAAGAAAATATTGCAAGGACCGTATACAAGCAGTGTCACCACAAAAGTAAATTTCACCACTTGTTTTTAATATTATTCATCACAATGGAAATCATTACTTATTGAAATCTAAAGACTTATGTTGCTCAAAGCAAACTTCAAACTTCATTGTTCAGTCATTGTTCTACTTACACAACCCACCATGTGCAATTGGATTGCGCTTACAAACATAGTTAGATTAATTCTCCTAAGAACTTGTATCCCAAAAAACAAAAAAAAATCACTAAGAACTTGGCATAAATTCCACAGTAGTTGTTCGATTATTGTTTTACATACATAACCAGCATGGCCCACTTGGTACAGGGATCACAAAAAATGGTTGGATAACTTCAATTAATTTCACAAGTCAAGAGAACAGACCTGCACAATAAGCATTAAATACACCTGTTTGCAATTGCAAATAGATTTACATCCCAACCTACACATACATGAACTAAATATTCTCTACTTTTTATTATTTTTGGCAGACAAGGAAAACAATCTTATTCAACCTAGAGGCCTAAATTTTCATTCCTCAGACATTCCCACAAAATAACCCAATTACAATCTACCGGCACATCTAAATAGTCAGACTAAGGACACAATAGTCATGTACCAAAACAAGAGCTGAAACCATCTCTTACCTTTGAGCAACCTCCTTTCGCACACTGTACCTGATTTTCTTATCAAAGCATCTTTCCTTCCGTTTTTCACGGAACCTTACGAGGGAGGCAATTCTACGAGAAAGATTTGAGTGCTTTGGGTTATCACTCACAACCTAAAAAGTATTGCAAATAAAGCATGAACATAAGTTCAGAAAATGCAAACAGTTGCCCTCAATGTTTCCTGCATCAAAATTACCTTTTTACTTGGATCAAATGGAACATCAACTGTAGGCACACCAGTAGGTATTTCACGCTCTCCCAGAAGCAAGAGCACTGCTTGTACCTGCACAATTTCCAATAATTAGTCATTGCTTCAAAATGAACATTCTCAGTCTAGACACATTCTGGGTGATGTGTCATGCCAAGTAGAGTAATGAAGATGAAGTAGTGGACCAATCATACAAGCAGTTGAGGAAAGTCATAACTAGAAGGAGCGAGGGAACGAGAGAGGGAGGGAGAGAGGAGAGAGTAGGGATTATGAATTATCACTCTGAACAAAGAATTTGAAGCAGAGCAGTAAGCATATAACAAACAAACCCTTGGGAAATAGAAAGGATAGTTTACCGCAAAGCATTTTTTTCTAAATGTTTTATCTTTTTGTTTCACAAGCTATCAAAGAAATTTTAGATGGTTTTTGTTTAAACAGAAAATTAAAAACTTCATATTTCCTTTTTCTTTTGCATCTTCCACAATCTGGTAATTTTGTGGGGGTTGACAACTGTGCGCATAAAATACATATCATTCCAATAACTAAGTAAATATAAGTCTAATACTGTAAACATGAGAAGAGGCAAAAATAGAGGAGGTCATTTTTTTGGCGAAAGAAGACATCAGGGGAGACAATCTTGAGGTAAATTCAGAAAATCATGTTACTAGGTAAATGTCCATGTTCACGGTTTTCTATCATCTGGTAGTGGTATGGTGAAGCTGGTGGGAGGAAGGGGGTTAGATTTATGGTAAATTACATTGATCTCCCCAGTTTCTTCAAAAGTTGGACAGTCCCTCGCGTTGAAAAATTACACTGGCCTTCTCTGTTTTTTAAGTTTTCTTAACAAGTCACCAATGACATACAAATGCTAAAAATTGTACAGTCTCATTAATATCAAATGAGTTCTGCATAAACAATCCAAAATATTCTCATATAAAATCCAATAACTTATAGACAATTTGGTTCCTTACTTTATAAATAAGAAATTTTCGATTAATTCATCTAAAAATATTTGATATCAATAAGATGTATAGTTTTTAGTTATTATAAATGATACCAGAGGGAAATTTGTTAAGAAAACTTAAAAGTAAGAGAGGTTGAAAGGTATTCCATAGCTTTTAGAAAAACCTATGAGGAGGTCGGTGTAATTTACTCTTTAGATTTAAGGCTCCGTTTGGGAAGCTAGTAACTACTTAACTACCAGTTACTCAGCTTTTTTGTCTTTTTCTAAAATTACTAAATTTACTCTTTTACATTTTAAATTTCTTTTAAACTATAAAGAGCAAAATTGTCAAATTAACAAAAAGTTAAAAAGCTAGCTATTAAAAAATTAATTCTTTTTATCTTCCCAGACACAAAAAAAAAAAAAAAAGTTAATTTTTTTCCTCCCCAAACCAGGCCTAAGATTCTCATAGGGCCGTGAGAAGTAGATGCCACCTCAAATTTGGCTGGCAAGAAGATAATTATTTCATTTCACTGGCAAGAAGACACTTCAAATGAATTTTCCCACACAAAGTCACATGGGCCTTCACATTTTCCGGTGTTCAAAATTTACTTTGTTACATTGTCAACTTAGACTAAAGACAGCACCGACACTTACACAGAATCCAGTGGATATAATATTAAAACACTACAAGGATATCTAACGGAATCCAGTGGCATAGCAAAACATTATCTAATTAATATATAATTGGATACAATACTATATGAATATTCTGTTCAGCAACGAAGAATCCGCTGGACAAAATCCTCATCTTTTCATATATAAATAACTATACGGTCATGCAATCAGAGATTTTAAGCAAAATAAACAAAAATATTAAAAAAAATTGAGAATAAAATAAACAAGGTAAGCAAAAACGTACGTATTGTAGGTTGAGAAGCACGGCCGTACGGAACCTTGATCATAGACTACATAAAGTGTACAATAACTAAAAACGATAATTTATTTTTCGAATAAATTCCTTCGTTTCATGTAATAAATCGTAAAAATCGACTTGACATAAATGAAAACAAAATCGATTGAAGAAGGAAGTTAACCAAGTGAAAACGAACGCACCTTTTCTGGTGTAACAGCAGGGAAAACATAAACCTCTCCTTCGAAAGCGAGAGTGAGTTCGCTAGTCCGAGACGTCCCCACACCAACACCACCACCACCTCCTCCACGGCGGTGGTGATGGTCGGAAGCATTCACCGAAGTCACACGACCGTCCTCCTCCGCCTCGTCCATAGCATCATCGCCGGCGTCCTCGTAATAGCCGTCGTCCTCGTCAACGTTCCGTACTGCCAGAACTTGCGCATGATCCTCGTACGGACGAGCTTGAAGTGGCTGTGGATTCGCCGCCGCCGCCGCCGCCATCACCGCCCGCACAACAACATCAAACCGAAACTTCAACAAATCAAAACGCAAGCCCCAAACTCTTTGCCCTGTTTCATTGAAGAAACGAAATCAGACTTTCGATAAACTAAAAACCCTAACCCTAGATTGAATCGAACAGAATTGAAGCTCGCGAACTCAAGAGGAGACGACGATGACGAAGAAGATGATTAGAGTTGACAAAAAAAAAGTACCCCGAAATAGTAAAAAATTTGCAGGCTGTGCCCCCGAGTGTGTTCCTTGAAGATACTAGAATAAGTAATTACTTTTTCTTTGAAATCAGAACGTTGGACGCGTCGAGGAATTTCTA
>JAVXUM010000037.1:7198873-7215773 GCA_035590655.1 Pouteria glomerata
TTTTCTTGAAATGCAAAAACAGCATCGCTTTCCCCACCCCACCCCCCCCCCCCACAAAAAAAAAAGGTAAAATGTAAATATACTATAAAGAAGTGAAAGAAAGCACTTTTATGTAATGAAGTGCACAGGAAGATATATGGATGAATGGTCTCCTCACTCTGCAGAGATACCCCTAACTGGTAATTGAAATAACAGAGCATTACAAAAAGTGGCACTTAACATAGATTCAAATTTGATAATTACACAAAAAGTGGCACTTAGAATGTCATTTTGCGCAACATATTTTTCCAATTGGATAATTAAACAAAAAAGATGTAATTTATCCCATTTATTAAACTTGGATAATCTCTCACATTAGCAGTGGCAAAATTTCCCTGAATGGAGGATCAAATATAAAATTAAACAAATTATATAGAGAAACAAATTGAACAACAGGTAATCTCAGAGAGCGCACATTGTATGTTTAAGAATGACCAACTTTAGGAGTTCTAATTCATGGAAATGGCAGTGCAAGACTGCAGTTCCACATCAGATGCAGGAGGACTTTTCAATCTACAGACACTAGATCCTTCCATAATTTGGTCAACAGTGATCCTATTTATACAGAATAGTTCTCCACGGTCAGCTGCTAGTTTCACAGCTCAATTTCTCTATGACCGATCAGCAGACTGACAGATAATCAGAATTCCTTTGGCTGGAGTTCTAGACCTACAGGCTCTGTAAAAGAAAAAGATTGGCAATTAATTTACATACAAAACATGTATGTGTCCGTGTGCAAGTCTGGTGGCATACTCCAGTCCAGGTAACCTATTCACAGGCAAAACTCCTAGTGTTGAAAAAGAGAGGTCATAAATGGACAGATTCTCCTGAGGAAAAAAAAAAAAGAACAACACGATTTCAGTTTCTTGAGATAAATTAGGATGGTATTTCACAAATCAGAAGGAAATAATGAGACCACACAAAATACATAACACTTCCATCCAGTGTCACATGAACTCTTATATTTCCCCCAATATACCTACGTCTAGTGGATATCACAAGGGTAAGCATATGGGATATATGCCCAACTCCTGTAACCAAACTAAACACAAAGATCCTCTAATTTATAATGAATTTGAGGAAACCGTAACTCATGTTGGATGACAGAAAATTTTATTGCATTTCACACGGATGGAAGATAAAAATATATTTCTTTCTTTGAATTTTAATTAATTTCAAGTACGTTACTAAATAATAACTGTCTTATTTCAGTATACTATCAAATATAAAATGTATTTAACCTGGATGAAACATAAAAATATATTTTTTTTTGAATTTTATTTAATTTCAAGTATCTTATTTCAATATGCTTTCAAATATAAAATGTAATTAAATTTTCATGGCTTATGCACATATCTATACCCAACTTTTGGAAACATATTCCAATATCTTCAAATTAAAATTTTTGAAGGCCAGACCGAGGACAAACCCTGCAAGTGACACTTATAGCTCAATCTATGTAACATAGCTTCTACACAATAGCAGACACTATCCATTAATATATGACATTACCTGTTTTTCCTATTTTCATCCATTTATCTATAACATCACAAAATTCCACAATTTATTTTTTTTTTTGTGGGGGGTGGGGTATTTGTGCTCACATTAGTCTCCAAGACTCCCTCCAATCCGCATGAAGAAAACTGTCTTACCATCAGCTTCAAAATATCCAACGATAAGCAGCAAAACGTTCTTATCTGGAAACACATTCCAAGAAAAGCCTTCAAATGACTGACACCAACTTGAACAGTAACAACATCAACCATGCTCGAAGGCCAACTAATCCACTGGTCGTTAAAGACTCTTTCAGCATCCAACAAGATTGCTCTAGTTAAGCACCTTTCACACACTTAAGCAACGTCACCGGGAGACTGATGTCCGTGCTCCATGCCTGCATCTATACTTCCTCAGCTAACTAGGCACTCTTTAATCTAATTGATAAGGGCTCCATAATAACACAGAAAAGAACTCACCAGTGATTCAATTTGGTTTTAAGAAAGAATATTCTGAGGAATAAACCCAGAATGTTTATTCCAGAGAAAGGAGCTTAGTTTCATTATTTATTCTAAATTTTTTTTGCCATCTCAGACGCCTTTTAAAACCCAAAAATCAACAAACAGAAGTAACTAAAGCCGTGGCCAGAAGCTACTAGTTTGACTGATAACAATCATATGAGCAAACATCAAAAAGCTGACATAGACCCAGTCCAATGTTTATTTTTTTTTGTCACACACACACACACACATCTCAGAAAGTATTTTGTGAGAATTGTAATCACAATGCTAATGCAAGAGAATGAGATGAAACAAATAATCAGAAACATCCTAGATGCTGAAAATCCGGAAAATGTTTTCATCAAGAACCATAGAAACAGAAACATTAACATGCACCGAAAAAGGTGGAAAACAAAAAGTCAGCTGTCTCAGAAACTTCCTAAAAAGGACATACCTCTGAAGAAGATTTACAAATATGTGACAGCCCCCAAGTACATTGACTTGTTCCAGGAATGAAACAAGCAGCGGTTTCTGAGAAACAGCACGAATAACCATATGCAAAACATCTTCAATGCATGCCATATCTTGACTTGCTTCAAAAAAGGCAATAAGTGCGTTTATATCTGAGACATCAATGTTTTGCCTGCATTTTGGCAAATGTTTGAAATAAATATTTGAAACAAGGTTACAATAATACAATCTGCTATGTCAGCATACAAGTGGATTGAAAAGAGTTCATATTTAGAACACAAGACATTCCAGAGAAGGAAACTATACCTCAGACTCATCTCTCCAAGACTCAATAGAAGAAGACGAATTTTACGAATTTCCTCTTGACTGGGTCTCTCTCCAAGTACTTGTTTCGTCAAAGGATGCAAAAGAGGTTTGCCTCCTATAGCATATCGGCATTTTGCACTACCCCAATAAAACTGGCGTATTATATCAAGAACACGAGGGAGCCGGCAAAGACTCTTAAGAAGCCTAGGATCATTATCAAATTGCTGAATGAGAAACATGTACAGTTCACGTTGAACCTTGTAAACTGTATAGACCCAGACAAGAGGATTAAGAAATATATTAGATATAATATCTTGTACAAGCGGCTCTGACAAACCTGGACAGAAGCCAAAAGAAATTATTATACATCAAGTATACAAAGTAATTCGGCAAGCTAATAAAGCATGTTTTGAAACAAGAAATTGCACTCTTATTTGAAATATGGAAAAGAAACTCAAGTTTCATACCACAATTTGCAACAACATTAAACATATGTTTCAAAGCTGAAAGTGTTTCCATATTCAATTGGCATGGTGGAACTGACTGCAATAAAAATCCAAGTATTGAAAATCCAGAAAGAAGAAGCATCTGCTGTTGATTGGCTAAATTCTCATCTAGTACAGAAGCGACAAGCTCAATAACTTCAGCAGTTAGACGTTCTTTAGTAATTGGTTTAACCAATCCGCGTCCAGATTGCGTAGCTTCTTCATTCTCATACAAGTCAGACTGAGTGAAAAGAGGGAAAAACACAGATACACCTCCAACGCAGTAAACAATCTGTTGCAACAACCGTCGCGAGCATAATTGTGTCCCAACCATCACAGTTGCTTCAAATGAATTCTTATCCAGCACATGGTCCATGATTGGGGAAACATTATACAAAGTCCTACCACTACTTGCCTGAGAAAAGGAAACTGACTGTTGAGTTTCATAATGGCCAAAAGAAAGCAAACTTAACCAAAAACATATATGAAAAGAAAGAAACCTGTGCATTAAGTCCAAATATAATTTTTGATGCAAGACCATCTTTGGCATCAAGAATTCCACCAGGCAATGGGTTATCTGAACAAATTGCGATTTCATTATCAAGGAAAGCATACATATAGCTTGGTCCCAAGGAATAGATGCCCTGCACTTGTTCAGAAGTGATGGCATCACTAAACATATAAACTGGACCAATCTGACCAAGAAAAGGAGATGAATCTTTGATGCTGTACAACAAATTCTCTTCTTCATTTGGTGGAAAATTTATTTTTGAGCCAATTGTGCAACTTGTCAATGACTCGTTGACTTTTGCATATCTGAACCATTGGATGAAGAAAGTCAAGACAATATATCAATGTCAAGGAGAAATGTAATTATTTAGCGCTTCCTTGCAAGATAAAATTAGATTTATTATGGAAGTCAGATAGCACCTGCATTTTTCTGATGACACGAGAACTCCATCCATGTAACATCTTAGTAGGCTACCCCCCGAAAATGCTCTACCAATGCTATGAGTTAAACAAAGAAAATGCCATTTCTTCCTAACTAGGTTAACATGCATAGAAACACACTGTCGTTTCAGATTAATAGACTGCAAAAAGAAAGAAGAAAAGAATCATTAAATGCATAGTATTATCAAGCCAACAAAAAAAAAAAAAATGACATGCCTGAAAAGACAACAATGGTAATGCAACATGTAAGAATCTGTACAATTTCTGCAAATTAATAATGCATTGTCTGTTTTCTGAAACACAAAACAGGCAACCAGAAAAAAAACTATTCCATCAGGCAATGAGATTTTTACCTCATAACTCAGCTTGTCTTTTGCAAGGACAGCCAAGCACCCTCTTCTGTTCTCTGTGAGAAAACTGAATAGTCCCATTGTCCCACTCCTTGGAAAATTTTCTATTCTGAGCCAACAAGAAAAAGAAAACCCCTTATTCAGAGGCCACTGCACTGGCGTTTCAATCACAATTCCCTGCAAGGTTGAAAAACAGATATAAGTCACAGTAGCAAGTTAAACTTGCCAGTTGGATTCAAGATTTCAATCAAAGCAAGATAACGTAGACGAGTTTGTCATAGAGAAGTTAATATTAAAATTACAATTACAATAAGTACAAGAAAAGAAATTAACAGAGAATCAACATAAAAAGTCGAATATCTTAATCAGCTCAATCCAAAGTCTATATTTTATTTATTTGTTCATTTTTTGTTGTTGATACTAGAGGTATCTCCACCTAGGTGGGACTAATCCCCTAAGCTCCTGCTCCACCGCACAAGAACTGGAGCTAGGTAATGCCAAGGGTGTTTGAACCAACTCTTCAAACTATGACTGACATTTAACTGGACATTAATCGTGTCTTCCATCAAACATTTTTCAATATCTATGGTATAACATTACTGATATTTAACTGGACAGTAATCATCCCAATTCTGCCATCCTAACAATCAAATGTCCAGATGCATACAGTAGAAGTCTGATGTGATGCACGTCAACATATCATATCCTCCAACATTGGGATCCTACGCCTTCCATTTAATAAGTTTATTTTTTTGATAAATAAAAATATATATAAAAGAAGAGCATCAAGGGATGCCACCCAGCTGTAAAAGATATACAACTAAGAACTCAAAACTCCATCCTCTCCACAAAAGATAAAAGGGTGTTTAGGTCTGAGTTTTTCCCCGGGGCTAACCAACTGTATAGTAAGAACAAAAATGCACGCTTCACTCCAGGTGACCTGCGTAATGCAAGCAAAAACTTCCCTCCTTATCATCTTCACACGCTTTACACTCTGTTGACTTATGCCCCTCAATGATCGTCTTCTCCGGCACTAATGAAGTCGTCTTCCAATAATATTGGTCTATAATCTTGAACACAACGGGGTCATCTTTCCACCCAAAGTGAAATGTCATAACAGTGTTCTCCAACCTCGATTACAACCGTTGCTGGGATTCCTTGTCTGTTGCCATGATCCTCAAGCGAGCCCACCTCAACTACTCAAAATCCATAGTGTCTCTATCTACCTCAACCCAATCCCCGTCGAACTCCACAATGCCCTTGAACACCCTTGTACACTGCAAATGGGAGGGGAGCCCCATTATTCTCACCCACTCACTGCTCTATTCCCCAGCCTTCCTCTTGGAACAACCTCACATGTGCCACGAATCAAAGCAATCTCGTAATCTCTCTCAGACTCCATTTACCAGATCATACTTTGTCAGTCCACTCCTTTGACAAAAAGATGAAAAGGAATGTGTTCTCCCCTATTGCTTTCACCTCAACTCCACCAAGAACCTTCCAAACCCTTTCCACCCAAGCTTGAACCTCCGTGATCTAATCCCCAATAAACATCTCTCCATATTTATATAGCAATGCTCCATCTCTTTACCCTCTACTACCAACTGTCTATCGTTCCTAATGCCTTCATAGACCACTGGTGCCATATCTCCACCCATTTGGGAATAGCTTCTGCCCGAGCACAAGACCTAGTTACCTCACCTAGGTCAAACTCCAAAAGAACCTTCACAAAGAATACCCATCTCTCACCTTTGACAAGATCTAAAATCTTCACCCAAAATCACCCCAACAGCATGTACAGTCGGAACTCTAGAGCTCATATTCCCCTACTATGAACTCTGGTGCATAATAGAGTTCAATTCCCTCCTCTTAGCACCCCTATTTGCCCATACTCCCCTTTTCTTGCCGAAGCCTTCTTAGCCACCTTCTCAATCCACTTCCTCTTCTCATCAAAAATGAGGATCAGTCTTCGGTAGTAGCCTCTATTTCATTCAATTATTCAAAGTTCATCATCTCCATGCCTGATGTCTATTTTGAACTCCCCGCATTTGAGAGTTTTCCTCATCGCTATGTTTTTGATTAAAGTAACAGACAAGAAATTGAGTACCTATGAATTAGTAATGTTTGTGTCAGGGTAAAATTTTTTTCTTATTCCATTAGGTAAACTATAAAGAAGTACTTTTAGTGGAAGCCCCTTTGAACAAACTAGCCTGGACACTTCTCTGGATGGACTTCTATCTTCTACTTAATAATTGGGTATTTCATCACCAACATAAATAAGTGCCTTCTTCTTTCCAAAGAAATTATAAATCACTGTTAGTCAAAAAATAAGATATATATAGAGAGAGAGAGAAGGGGGGGGGGAACAAATAGTGGGAACTTCACACATTTTCCTTCTAGCAACTCTAAATATGACAAAAACAAAAGGCACAACCTCCTCCCCCTCAAAGCAACACTAAACCCCCCTTGTCCTCCTCAAAAAATAGGAATACTACCATGCTAATTCACAAATCAAGCTCATACACGGCATTACTCAAAACAAATGTTACAGCATCATGAATACAGAAATGGAAAATAGGAAGTCGACAACACTGTAGGATAATCACAAATGGTCATTCCCCAATTCTCTTTTGAGATAGATCATTTAAAAACTTCAGCACTCTACCCAATAAATATTTGAAATAGTTTAAACAAGTATTCCAACATTTTTCCAAAGAAGAGCTGACATTTCATCTGACGGAATAGAACTCCTTTAGGAATCTATCTACAACCTCAAATACAGAAAATAAAACCAGAACCCAAAACGGTTGCTTGCCAATGAAACAAAAAGGGAAACAAAAACATAAAAACAAAAGTCATGTCCCTGAAAATAAATTAGAAAGGGTTGTAATTTGTATTATCAGAAAACATATATCACCAAGTGAATGTGAAGCATCAATTTCCAGTGAGAATATCATGGGTGGAATCCCTTTATGCGTTTTCAATAAAATTTTGAAATTCTAATTGTCTAAATAGAATTTCCAGCAAGAATATGACACAATAGTAGATCTGCATGAATTTTTCTAAAGAGATATAAGAGCAGATTGTTGCTTAGTGGTAAAGAACATCTTTATTTTGGCATTTGACCACAGAAGTAAATACAAGCCCTGAGACACTGTTAGCTGCTTTCTTTTTTTCACCTTTCACTGAGTTTATCAGCACTAGATAAAAATGCCCTGAATCACCAGATGTATCAGGATCAGATAACATGCCCTAGAACATATTCATATTAAATAAGAGTTTTTGCTTAGTCTGCTCATGTTATGACACCTTAAGTTTAGAAGCTCCAAGTTTAGGTGAACATTTCATTTAGGTATTAAGAAAAAAAAAATAAACAAATAAAAAAAGGGAAGAAGAACAAAAGACACGCCACAAAGTAAGGAAAATAGCAAGTTAGCCAAAATATTCAGCTATAAATAGCTCTTCTTTTTAAGTAAGATACATTGAACTTACAGAATCACACCCATTGAGGTCAAAAAAGGCAGTTGGCCCTTTCTCATTTAGCATTGATAACATGCTGGCTAGCAACAATGAGTAATGCTGCCGAGTACCAACTTTCTCACTTCGCAATAGGGCAAATATTTTACGAATATCCTTCCCAGATATGCTATGTCCACCAGTGACCTGAATTAATTGGGAAATTTTCAAGACTACACTGTCATTTTCTTCTTGAGAAAACCAATCAAGAAGAAAATTAAGCATTCCAGCTCTGACACATGAAGCTCGATTGGATATTGAATCTCTGAGCAGCTGAAGGAACACATCGAGCCCGTAATGCCGCAATGAATCACTGCTCTGCCCAGTTAGTGAATGGCAAAGTAATTATTCAAAGTGATATCATACCAAAACTATTATTTATAATAAAAAAAAATGGCATGAAATTATAAATATCTCCCAAATTGGAGAAAATTAGGAAACTAAAAGATAAGGATGCAAGAAGGTAAAGAAATCACCAACCTTCTGGAGAACACTCAGATAAAGTAAGATCGCGTCTTCATTCTAAGTCAAATAAAAGAAAAGAATAATTATATGAAAAGGAATATCACTGGCATACAAATTCTATAAGTAATTGATTGCCAAGTGGCCAAATTTAGGGTGCAAAGAAACTAATAATACTGGATCATACAGATTTTCTCGAACAACAGTTTTTGTTATTAAGTCACCTTTATTACGGGGCTCATTTTAATATCAAATGTTCCATCAACAAGCATATCAAGCAAAGCATTCAGAAGCACTTCACTTGGATGCCATTGACAAAAATCCAGCAGCAGACTTTGTAACGTCTGATAACCCTTGCCAACAAGAGCTCTAAATGCAGCCTGCAAAAGTCAGCCAGGTTAGTACACACGAACAAAAAGTAACAAGTAGATGAATTTATCAACTTGAATTATGGTCAGCAATGTCATCACCATATGCAGTGGAAATGGAAAGAAGAAAGTTCATGGGCTAGTCCATGTGGCTACACAACAATAAATACCACTGGCATGCATACATGCACAAGGTTTAATGGAAAACAAATTTTAACACACAACATAAATAAAGATAACTATCACAAATAATAAGAATTATTATCAACCATATCAATGGTAAGAAAAAGAACTATAAACTGAATGTGGCATTTGATAACTGTTAAGTCACAAATTGTACCAAAATGTTGGGAAATTAGCCCAATAATATATGTTAAGCTATTTTGATACTCCCTATCAAGTACAACCTAACTCATATGTGGACCCTAGACAGAAAAAAAATAAACCAGGTGTGTATCAACACAAACATAATAGAATGCACAAGAAAACTGGGAAAAACACTCATAACAAGACTTAAAAGCAAAAGCTCATGGAACATATCACCAGTATCGTGTTAGGTCACCAGCTGTCCTAAAAGACGAAATAGTTATGAAATAGCCAACAATATATATATATATCAAGCTATCTTCATAGTAACATAGTAAGCTTTCATTTTTTTAACAATAGGAAATAGGAAACATTTTATATTTGGCCCAAAAATAACAAAACGAAACACATGTTTGTTACTCAAAAATGTTATGAAAATAAATGATGAAAACAATAAAGCATATTTCCTAACCCTGTTTTAGCCGATAATGGTGAGTGGCTGTAAGTAGTGATGGTGGTAGACAGTGATGGCAGCGATGAGAAGTGGTGAGTGAAGGGCCGGGAGCTGTGGAGTGGCATTAGGCAGTGGCAGTGGTGTATGGGTGGCAATGATGGTGAATGGCAATGACAGAGAACATGTAAGAAAGGGAAAGACAAAAAGAGGAAGAAGGGTACGTATTTTCATTTTTTTTCTCCAATAGAAAGCTAAAACATTAAGAAACAGGCCTAAAGATCAAAGGCACTGTCTCTAAAAGGTAATCCAATCCCTCAACTTGGGTTAAATGAGTCAAGTTTTGACTAAGAAGACTTCAATCTTAAAGTAAATACGTGTATCAGTATGCATATATAGGATTAGAGGAGACCAGAAGAAAGAAATTCCATGACGTTAACATATTCCAGATTTTTGGTGTTAATTATAAAAGCAGTTAAAAATAAAGCTGAAGCCTCAATCCTTGCATTTACTAAAGCACAAATTACAATTCTACAGATAATGAAATATCAAACAAAAAAACTCTGCAATTACACAAGATCAAAAAACCACATTGAACAACCCAATCCAAACAAATCAAACCCAATTAAAATAGGTGGCAGATCAAATCCTACGGCCATTTTTCTATTGGAGCAGTAAAACTAATAAACTCAAGAGGTATATCAGTCATTCCTCACAGCCTGAACTTATATGTGCCTTTTCCTTACCCAGCGAGGCTAGTAATTTGAACTTATTTATTGCTTATGGTCATTTATTTATCAGAGCAGTATAATTAATTAACTCAAAGGTTTATCCATCATTCCCATATTCATATCACGAATCAGAACCATAAATTTGATAATAGTGATTTATTAATATTTGATATCCAATCAAATGAAAAATGATAAAAAAAAAGACAGTGCCTTTGATATTTAGGCCCAGAAGCTGAGGATGGAACGAGGTACAATCAATAATTTGATGTCTTTCGGTGGGCTTAAACAGGGGGGACTTCCTTTGTGGGGTGATATACCATCTTCTTCTACTCCATTTTCCTTCCTTTGGGTGTGGAAAGTGGGGGCTTTACATAGACTAGAGGATGGGCCAGAAAGAGGAGCTCTGTCACCTTATTCTGTAGGGGATAAGATAGAAAAAGGCCGCAGATGCCGACTTGAGTTGGAGGGAGGGGAAAACATTGCGAGGGAGGGGTAGGGGGAGGGAAAGGCGAGGAAAAATGGGAGGACGGAGGAGGAAAAATTTTGGCTGTAGGGCCAATTTTGAGGGGGTAAATTGTTTGGAGCCATAGAAGTATAGAACAAAAGGTGGAGACTCTATACACAGAATATAGAAGAGGAAGGGAAGTGCTCTATAAACTATGAATGCGGGAAGGAGGAGGGCGATAGGAGGTAAGGAGGCCAGAGTTAGTCCACTTGTTTTGACTGACTAATGAAAACTAAAATAATCAGTTGGAATAGGTGGAGGCTGAGTGGAGTAGGTAAAAAGCCTATAATAAAATCAATTTTGAAGAAGTGAAAAACTTTCTAATGCCTGTCTGTCTTTAGGAAACGAAGTTGGAGAGGATTAAGTGTGGGGAGGTCAATGCCATTGAAATTCAGGTTGATAATGTGGCTGAACCTTCTGGCTGCGGACATCTCTGGAGGTATATTGTTGATGCAGGATATTAGAGGATTATCACTAATTGAAGAAGAGCTAGGGAGTTACTTGGTGACTCGTCTTTTTGAATGCCAGAATGAGGGCTCGAAGTGGGTTCTCCAAACTATGGACCAAGGAAGCAAAGGGAAGAATTATTTTTGGGATGAGGTCAGTAACATTGCTTTCAGATGGGAAGCACCACGGTACACTGGAGGATATTTCAACTGTGTTAGATTAGCTAAGGAGAGACAGGGATGTGCTGGATTATAAGCTTCCATTAGGAGATTCTCAAGATATGTTGATGAGTTAGGTCTTGGAAATGCCTCTTTTCTAGAAGTCTAGGATCAATAGGGTCTTGGTTTCGGCAAGTTTAAGCAATCAAAATTTTATAAGCGTCAAGAAGAAGCAAAAAAGACCAAACAGTCAGTTACAATTCTAGAGTATCTACAAAACTCAAAGGAAAATAACTTCCGCTCTTTGCCCCCCTCTAGCCATCTAAATGAAGTAGGGAAAAAAGCAACTCTTCAACCTATATAATGACATTTCAGTTTCTGGAAAAAATCTCCTATTTCTCTCACCCCAAATTAACCAAAGAATGTAAAACAAGATTAAATCCCACTCTTCTCCTATGTTCGATGATTATGGCTTCCCACCAAGCCTCCAATATCTTCCTCATCCTCGTTGGATTTGCCCATGCCATGTCACATGGAGTCAAGGCCAACTCCCAAAGCATGAAAGGAAATATAAAATCATCAGATGATTTGCAAGTACTGAAGGATTCACACGTCGCTTGCAAACCTCTCCAACTTCCCTTTTTTTTAAAGGAAAAAAAAATAATTTTTTTGCAAATCAGGTCCAAGTGACTTGACACAGATCCAAACCCACTTAGCTACTTCGTGAATAATATTTTGCAAATCGGGTCCAAGTGACTTGACACGGATCCAACCCCACTTATCTGCTTCGTGAATAATTTTTTTGCAAATCGGGTCCAAGTGACTTGACACGGAGCCAACCCCACTTGTCTACTTCGTGATAGCAATAACTATAAAATCTCTACAAATCGAATAGATACCGTTACAATTCACCACAACCCATCAATCCATTCAATTTGGAGGGAAAATATGAATTGATTACAAGGTGTATCAGGTTGAATCTTAAGATTCATATCACGAATTGTATGAATTTAACAGCTATGGTCATTCATTGAAGCCTCAACCCATATGTGGCTTTTCCTTCCCCAGCAATGCTAGTAATTTATACCTATTTAACGCTGATTGCTATAATCATCAATCTTCTTTGCCGAAAACCAAAACCCTCTACTGATCCCTCTCTCTCTCCCTTTCTCCCCCCCACCTCCACTCACTCTCCCCACCTCCCTCCCTCTCATTGTTAACACTAATTCAGTATATCTTATGGTCAAGTTTTTTTTTCTTAATGGTCTTCAAACTAACTACAAAACTTCCAAAAAAAGCAATGGCACTAAATATTAATTTAAGGAGGCCACAGGGCACCAGCAGATTTTTGGTTGCAGCCGGCAGGAGACCAAATCATTCGACAGCATCACACATACAATTGTCTTTAGAAAAATCACAATAAAGAGTTAACATCTCAGCTAAGGCACATTAGTTCATTAGCATCAGCAGAAATAACTTTTATAAATCACAGCCAGATATGTCCTTAAAATGAGCAAATGGGAAAGCTTAATGATGCAAAAATTAGAGAAAAGCTAAACAAGAAACAATCTAAACTAATTTGACTACAAGAAAAGATGGGGGATAGAGGATCTTGAGAGGTTTCCAATGGGTTAGATTGTCTGATAGCAACTAAGAAGCATGGATACGGATACGGATATACGATACCGCTATGAACACAGACATGGCAATTTTTAAAAAAAAATGAAGACAGACATGACGAGGATATGCCCAAAAAATATAAATTTTATAGACATATATTTTTAGCTATGTATATGAATATAGGATCCACAATAAAACTAATTTAATATATGATTTAACATACAAAATATAACAAAATGAAAATTATAATATTTTCTAATTTTAGGAGTTTCAGTTACTCAAATCTAGATTTATCTCAATCATATATTTAAAGAAAATAAAATAAAATAATAAGACACATCATGTGGCGTGTCCGAACACGTATCTTGGAGTGTCTAAGGAGTATGTGTGTCTGACACATGTCGCTTACAGATACAGCAAGTTTGAAGTGTCCATGCCTCCCAGAATAGCAAACAAGGAAAACTGATTACTATATACTACAGGAAAAAAAAAAGGAGGTTGGCAATTCTGGCCATACTCAGCAATGTAGAAAGGTAAAGAAATACTCTTGCAGCACATGAACTTCACAAATGTCACAACCATAAAGAAAAGGAAGACTAGTAGAGAGCACCTTTGAGACATCATTGCTTGAAAGCAGGTGAGCAAGAGTTTGAAGGACATTTAAAACCAACTTCTCACCATTCTCCTCATCAAGGGTCCCATTCAACAAGGATACCACATGCAAGAAGCATTCACCATCACGAAACAAAGCCTGGTAGTACTGAGAAGAACATAGAAAATACCAACATAAGCCAATTTGCTTGAACAAAAATTAAGACAGTAAATATCCTATTATGTAAAGTAAGAAATTGTACATCAAAGAAATATACCACTTGATCAACAAGAAGCATCTCTCTCATCCCAACCAATAGGTCAATTGACAGTTCTGCAAAGTTTTTCTCCCGTTCCTTCACCTGAGTAAATGTTTCTAAATACTTGGAACACAAATACAACTTTGCACTTTTGTCTTCCTCAGTAATTGGAGTGAGCTGCATGCAAAATGAACCCCAGCCCCACCCAAAAGAAAAAGGTCAACTCAATCACTTAACTGTAATAATAGATGAAACATTTGGATTAAATAAAGGAATACAACGGAATACCTTCATGAGGTCAAGGATGTGAGCAAGCACATGATTTCTTAGAGCTTCTTCCCAGAATAACTCAAACAAACAATCAATACAAGAGGAACTAAGCAAAATAGAACGTTTTGCATCATCTGTCACTGAGAGATATTCCACAAAGAGGTCCATTAATGTTTCCACACTTCTATACCAACTTTGAGCTGTCTCGGATGACTGAGATGTCTCTAAACCATGAGAAAGCATTTCTGTGTTATCCTCAACATTAAGATTCATATTCCCAGACCTTCTAGATTCTTGGACCAAAATACATGCAACTTTGAGCACCAGAGGAATTGCATCTAGTGTCTTGAAAGAAGAAAAAGTTTTCTCAGCGGAGAACTGTAGTATTCGAAGCAAGCTCTTTGCAAGAAAACCAGCAATATCAGGATTAAGAGCAGATTGTTCAAGGGCTTCCAACAAAATAGAGCACTCAGGCTGGAAGAACAGGACAGAGCATAGATAAGCAAATTATGTTTTCAAAATAACAGACACAATAAAATTAAAAGCAGAAATGAAGCTGTTTTAACTAAAAGGTCCCTCAAAATTGTCATGAGAAACAGAACAGATGAATTGATGACCTACTTGACGTTCTGCACACGGTAACAAATGCACGCAGATGCACAAACAATCATTCACATACCATCTAAATCGTGTTACAGAAGATTATGCATTTGTGTGAGCAAAATACCAAATGTAAGCATGCATCCACATGATCAAGTACATAAAATACAAAAAGACATTGCATTTCCACTGTAGCTATACATCAATTCAATAGCATAAATTGTTGCGCCTCACTAGGCTGACAGCTCTAGAAAACATGCACAGAAAACAAATTCAATATAAATACACAACCAATTAGCTCATGAACAAGGAACTATCCTTCTCTAAAAGAGACAAATTCAATAGAAACATACCATTTAGTAGAGCTGGTCACGTGCAAAGGACTGTTCTTTTGCTAAATGGCAATTATCTAACAATAAGGGTGCCGCTATTCGCAGCCCTATTTTTTCTCCCACAGCCCAGTTGATTCTTGCATCCCGTGTTTTCTCCAAACAACCCAATAATTTCTTCACGCAACCCACAAATTGCATCTAAAGTTTCAAAAATACCCATTCCCCTTCTAAAACCCTTAAAATTGAAAACTCAATGTTGAAATGATATAATGATTTCAATAGATACATGTCGAAATTTTACACTTGTTTCAGCAAGAGGCTGTTGAAATATTATATAGTCATTAAAAAAATATCAAAACGGCGAGAGCTTATTGAAATGCTTTAATTTTTCAGTAACCAGTTGCTGAAATGTTTAATGTTTTGTTTATTTAAGTGTGAAAGTTTCAAAAGTTTATGTTGTTAATTGCTAAATTTTTTAGCAATTGATTGTTGAAATTGTTTAATTTTTTTCAGCAAGTACCTGTTGAAAATATGGAGGGCAAGTAGGTCATTTTGCATTAGGATATTTTTGTCTTAAGATGGGAAAATTTAACTAGCCTGTGAGGGAAAAAATATAACTGTGAATAGCGGCACCCAACAACAATCATAAAGACAAATCCATTTATCCTTTTCTTCATAAACAAAACGGAAGACAAATTGCAGCAATAAACCACAGGGAGTGGATGTAACGTTGACATGATTAAACATTGAACACAATGGTGGAAAGTTCAACCGGGTCTCACTTTCACTCACCAAGTCACTCTTTCCACCAAATGTAAACTTCCAATTCCGGCTTCATTTGATTGTAGAAATACCACCAATCAAATATATAAATTGAGTAAAACTCGTTTAAAGTGGTTTGGCCATATGCAACAAAGTTGGGAGTAACAGCATCCATAATGCAAGAGGGAAAGGTAGACTGATACTAACAATGGTAATTACTATATACTGTCAATTCTCAACTTAGCCTGTTCCAAAATTGGCTCAACTACATTGATCTTTTTTTTCCCTGCTTGATTAAGGGTTATTTCCTAAACCACATTTAGCCATGTTTGTATTATTTCTAACTATGTTAGTATTGGTCTACCCCGCCATCTTGTGTTACTTTTGATTTGGATGCCATTACTACGCCCAATTGGAGCATCTACCAGTCTCTGTTGCATATGGCAAACCACATTAACTGAATTTTACTCAATTAATCTTCAATTGGTGGTATTTCTAGAATCTAATGAACCCAGCTATTTCTAATCCTATCTTTTCTCATTTTACCACATCTACCAAAGCATTATCATCTCAACAACATTCCTTTTATTAACATGTGTAAAGAAAATTGATTGAAAGATGACATTGTTATATTGTATTAGGGTTCATCTTAACCTATGTATACATACATAATTCTGGACAATATACAGATAAATTAATCACACCAAAAATGGTACAATGTGCATCCTTTTCCCCTTTCATCATTTTCTGAAACTTTTGAGGTTCATGTCCGTAACCGTATCCGGATAGTCCACCGAACAAGGCTTCGGTTCGCCCCTGGATTGCAGCCGGCGCCATCGAACCGGGTCGCGAACAGGACTGGATCGGCGCCGACAGTATCAAAATTGCGACTGCCGCTTGTGGGATCGAGCAGGGAAGGATAGGC
>JAVXUM010000037.1:7228060-7242025 GCA_035590655.1 Pouteria glomerata
AAGGATTACTGTTATGATTGTATATAATGCTTTAGGTTTGAGATGGAGCAGAGTTGTGAGAGAAGAAAAACTTAATGGGATTATGATGTTTGCTGAAGAAAACAGAAATATTGGGGTCCAAAAAGATGCCTTTCCTTCTCATTCACATCAACATATATACAGCTTAAAGACTCCTACTAAAAATAAACTTCTCTATCTATACAAAAATGAGATTTCCTAAGATTTCCTATACAAAGCAAACTACCTAAAAGTACATTCACTGATATAGCAAAAGATCCTAAAATACCATAACCGTTCCTTTGTTTGCTCCACATTTTATGCTATCTAATATCGCCTCAATACCCTCCTCAAATTGGAGCATGAGGATTCAAAATGCCCAACTTGCCAAGAAGAAACTCAAATTGATCATTGCCCAAAGCTTTAGTGAAAATGTCAGCAAATTGGAAAGAAGTACGTACATGAGCGGTTTCAATATTCCCATTTTGGATTTCCTCACGAATAAAATGGCAATCTACTTCGATGTGTTTCGTACGCTCATGATATACTGGATTTGCTGCTATGTGCAAAGCAGATTGACTGTCACAGTACAAACGCATTGAACCAGAATGTTCTACACCAAGAAACAACAACAAACCCTTCAACCATTTAAGCTCACAAGCGGCAGTAGTCATCGATCGATATTCTGCTTCAGCGGAGGAACGAGAAACCGTCTGTTGTTTCTTGGTTTTCCATGAAACAGGAGAATTGCCCAAACAAATAAAATAACCTGTCAAGTAACGACGTGTCAAAGGACAGCTTGCCCAATCGGAGTCACAATAAGCATACAGATTGAGGTCAGAACTTGCTTGCAAAAGAATGCCTTTACCAGGATTTCCCTTCAAATATCGCACTACTCGCAATGCAGCTTCCCAATGAGCCTTCTTTGGATGCTGCATAAATTGAGCAAGTATATGCACACAGTAACTCAATTCAGGCCGGGTAATAGTTAAATAGATAAGCCTTCCTACCAGCCGACAATATTGAACTGGGTCATTGACATCCTCCCCTTCTACAAGAGCAAGTTTATGATTCTGCTCAAGTGGAGTTTTCGTAGGCTTAGCGCCCAACAAACCAACCTCAGAGATGATATCCAAAGCATACTTTCATTGACATAGAAAAATCCCATCAGTATTTCTCGCTACCTCTATGCCCAAAAAATATTTCAGCCTTCCCAAATCCTTCATATGAAAACATTTGCTCAAATACTCCTTGAATTTCTGCATAGCCATAGCATCATTACTTAAAATAATAAGATCATCCACATAGACTAAAACATGTATTTGCACATTCCTTTTACGCAAAGCAAACAACGAATAGTCTGAGCAAGATTGTTGAAAACCGTACTCCTTCAAAGAAGCTGCCAGCTTAGAAAACCAATAGCGAGGTGCCTGACGTAAGCCATACAAAGACTTGCGAAGTCTACGCACTTTCCCAGGACTTTGAGAAGCAAAACTTGGCGGCATTTTCATGTAAACTTCCTCATTCAAATCTCCATGAAAGAAAGCATTGTGCACATCCATTTGATGCAGTTCCCAGTTCTTTGCAGCGGTCATAGCGAGAAAAGTACGAATAGTGGCCATCTTTGCAGTAGGAGGCAAAAGTTTCATGGTAGTCGATACCCTTTACTTGATTATTGCCAAGAATTACCAACCGAACCTTGCATCGTTCAATGCTACCATCTGAATTATACTTTATTTATACACCCACTTGCTGCCAATAGCCTTCTTCCCAGGCGGCAAGTCTTCCACAGTCCAAGTCCCATTGTCTTCCAAGGTTTGAATTTCTTTTCTCATAGCCTCCCGCCATCTTTTGTCTCTAACTGCTTTATTATAAGAACTAGTTCTGAGCCTGCAGTTATGCTTGCCAAAAAGAACTGATGTTGCAAAGAAAACTTATCATAATTGACAAAATTGGCTATAGGATAAGAAATACCTGAGGAAGTCGATTGAAGAGATAAACACTTCGAGGGGCTAAATCTCACATTATTTGTCACATAATCCTTGAGACAAGTTGATGACTGTTTAACCCTGTGTCCTCGGCTCAGCTGGTGTTCTACAATCACATCCCGAGCTTCTAAATCATCTTCCCTATTTTCAGCAGCTATGTCACCAGAATTTTCCTCATCAGTAGGACTTTCGTCAGAAATTTGCTCGTTGTCCTGCTCTTCTTCGATGGTTTCCCAATCCTTATTCATGTTAGGCCCATCTACATTTCTAGTGGAATTATCATCGGCAGTCGCTTTTGTAGCATATGGAAAATTTGTTTCTACAAACACCACATCCCTCGAGATTAGATATTCAAAAGTTTCTAAATCATACATTTTCCATCCTTTCTTGTCAAAGGGATATCCCACAAAAATAAACCTACGACTTCTACTGGCAAATTTATCCTTATCTCTGAGTTGTTTATGTACATAACAAAGACACCCAAAAGTCCTAATATGATTATAGGAAGGGGGTTGTCCAAAGAGAATTTCATAAGGAGTTTTTCCCTTCAAAACTGCAGATGGTGTCCTATTAATCAAGTATCCAGCTATAAGGATGCATTCACCCCAAAAATCAATTGGCAAGTGTGCCTGGAACATCAAAGCTCTCGCCACATTAAGTATGTGACGATGTTTTCTCTCTACACGTCCATTCTGCTAGGGAGTTTCTACACAAGAAGTTTGATGCAATATGCCATGCTCATTAAAATATTCTCTTAGACACACAAATTCGTGGCCATTGTCAATCCTAAGAATTTTCACATCCTTTTCAAACTGCCTTTTAATCATAGCAATGAAATTCTTAAGATCAAAAGCAACTTCATGTTTTCCTTTCAATAAATAAATCCACACAGCGCGAGAACAGTCATCAACAATAGTCAAAAAATAAACAGCTCCACATGAAGCTGGAACTCTATAAGGTCCCCACAAATGACAATGCATTAAATCAAAACATTCTTGGGCTTTATTGTCACTGGAATAAAACATCTCTCTACTCTGTTTTGCTCTAAAACAAACATCACAACTTAAATTTCTACTACTTTTACTAGATATATCAGTTGCAGAAATCAGCTCTAGCACCTTATTTGACGGATGACCCATTCTCCTATGCCAAAGATCAAAGTCCCCAACTCCAGAAGCTTTACAAGCATTTGCCGAAACCACCCCCTTGAGGAAATATAGCCCCTCTCGTTGCTCACCCGCTCCAATCAGCTTCCTCGAATTTGGTCCTGTATAGCACAAATTTTGTTAGTGATTTGCAGTACCAGATTTGAGTCATTAAGAAGTTGTGAAACAGAAATCAAATTGTATTTCAAATTAGGCACAAAAAGAACATGTTGCAACTTCAATCCTCCTCTAAGATGCACCGTTCCTTCTTTTAGTGCTATGGTTTCTTCACCATTTGGCAATCCGACTGGACACGGTATAATGTCAGATAAATCTCTCAAACAAGCACTTGTGCTAGTCATATGATGGGAAGTTCCTGAATCTATTATCCAAGGCAAAATTCCTTGCTTACCAGTCAACCTTTCATTAGGTACAGTCCTTTACGAACTCAAAATTCCCAGCAAAGTGGTCCATTGTTCATCATTCAGACCACTAAGCCCCTTCCTTTCAGAATTTGTGGTGCCTCCACGAGCAGCTTATGTTGCAAATGTTTGAGTGATATTTGCTCTTGGGACACCACCCTTGTCACATCTTCCTCCGCTATTGCGCTTAGGCCCACTTCCTCGTCCTGCAGCACTAGAGCGAGGCCTATTTCCCCACCAATCTGGATACCCGATCAACTGAAGGCAGGTATCAGACTTATGTCCCTCACGTTTGCAATTTGAGCAAACCACAATTTTGTCCCCCCCTGAATTTCGCCCTCCTGCCTGAACCGCAAGACTCATGGGGTTGCCTTTCTCTTCTCTTGTTCGTGTCATTGTCCTCACTCGTTCTTGTTGAACAACAATGGCATATACCCTATTCAGATTGGGTAATGGCTCAGTGCTCAAGATATTAGCACGCACAGTTCCATAACCGTCTTTATCCAAACCCATCAGAAATTGATGAACTCTTTCTTCTTCCCTTTTCTTTTCCAACTCAACAGTGAGATTGCATTTGCATCCACCACAATTGCACAATGGTATCTTGTCATAATTATTTAATTCATCCCATATGATTTTAAGCAGTCCATAGTAATTGACTATGGTCTGTCCATCCAGCCTGCAATTTGCCAAGTCTGACGTCAATTGCTGCACTCTCGGTCCATTCCCAATGGAGAAGCGCTGCCTTATGTCCTCCTACAGGTCTCTTGCATTCTCCATATGAGAAATAGTTGAACGTAAAGAGGGCTCAATAGTGTTGAAGACCCATGAAACAAGCATGGAATTGACTGTCCACCAATTTTCAATTTTCGGCGAATCATCTATCGGTTGTTTCACAGTTCCATCAATGAAACCATACTTCTTTTTGGCCCTCACTGCAATTCACACTGCCCATGCCCACTCTTCATAATTTTCTCTCCCTTCAATTGCACCTGGGTTATTATGTTACCCGGATTGTCATTGGGGCTCAAAGTATAAGGATTGGAAGTTTTCTTGTCAGAGCTAGAAATCTCTTCGTCCTTGGGAGCCATGGCTCCGATACCATGAAGAAAACAGAAATATTGGGGTCCAAAAAGATGCATTTTCTTCTCATTCACATCAACATATATACAGCTCGAAGACTCCTACTAAAAATAAACTTCTCTATCTATACAAAAACGAGATTTCCTAAGATTTCCTATACAAAGCAAACTACCTAAATATACATTCACTGATATAGCAAAAGATCCTAAAATGCCATAACCGTTCATTTATTTGCTCTACAATTTATGCTATCCAATATCGCCTCAATATTTACGGATGATATCCAGATGGGAGTTTGTGTATACGAGAGAATAACACTTGTTCTTAATCGTTCGATCCTCTGAATCATTTTCCTCCGCCGCCCTATGACCAAAACCCGGTGATTGGAAGTGCAAAACCCAAATGAGTTTGCTCTAATTGCACCAAAAGGACATTGGATAAAAAGAAAAATGTGTGTTTGTTTGGTGCAAACAAAGTCAAAATCATTTCTTTTGTTTTTATATATATGTTTGGAACTGCGCTACCACAAATCCAGTTTCAATCTCTCTCTCTTTCTCTCTCTCCACTAGTAAGCAGTTATGACGAGAAGGATCCTGTTAAAGGAGCTTCAAACCAGTGGTGGCTTGCAACATCGAAAAGGATGTTCAAAAAGACAAAAACAGATCTCGTCGGAATAAACCCCCTAGTTGTAGTCATTGGCAAGGGGTGAAGCTAGGACTGAAACTATAACGAGTGTTAAATTTGAATGTTTGAACACTATAACAGACGCGGGAATAGACGGCCGCCTCAAGCGGTCGTCTAAAGTCCCCTTAGCGGTCGTCTATACTTTAGACGACCGCCTGACGACCGTTTTATGGCGGTCGTGTTTGGGGAGGGTCAAGAAAAACTTTAGACGACCGCTTCGAGGCAGTCGTCTAAAGTGGCGACCGCCAAAAGGGATTTGGCAACCGTCTCAAGCGGTTGTTTAAAGTCTAAGGAATAAGCTGGGAAACCTATTTGGTGACCGCCTCAAAGCGGTCGTCTAAGCTTTCGAGGCGGTCGTCTAAAGCCAGAAATATTAAAAAAAAAAACCTATTCATTTAAATAATTGATGAATACAGTGCTCAAAACTAATTGCCCATTAAATAAAAAGATATTCACTCTAACCCATCTCTTCTGAACAATCCAATAAATTCAAGTTTATTTTGTTAACTTCAAGAATACTTATGCTCATGTTCTACATTGAGTCATGTCTCACAACATATCATCTTCTTTTCATATTCTGTAGGTTACTTAACATTCTGTTTACGACGAATTTCACTGTTGTTCTCCTGAAATGTGGCATGCCAAGGTCACAAAATATAAAATGCTCTCAATTTTTGATTCTTGTTAGTTATATGGAAGGAAAAGAATGTAGCAAATGCTCAAATGGCACCTCTTTATGCATTCAGGAATTCACATGCTTTTTGAGTAGCCCTTTTACTGTCAGATCCCTAGAGTTTATCCAAGAATGCTAGGTTTGTATTCATATTTCATTTTAGCACACAAAATAAGATTTAACTTTAGAATTTTACACCATTGGGTTTTAATAATATTTTCACAATACTAGCCCTAACTAAAATTTCAAAGATGATTGGTATCAATATAATTATCTTCATGCATAGAAAAGTAAACAGAACACTTACAAAATCTAAAATTGCCTACCTTACCTACTAACCAATTAAGACCACCAGCTTCCATCAATGACACAACTGCCTTCTTATGCCAATGTAGCCTTGTTTCGGAAAGGGGATTCTTCCAACTCGTGGAAGGATCAATTGAAGTTGCACCACCCCTTGGAACAGGAAACTCCAAGTTACTGTTATGCAACTGAGCCTTTTCATGTACATCTGAATCTAGGACAATGAAGCTGCATGTTATTGACACCACGCATACAAGTAATTGCTGCAAAATTCTGGTTTTCTCTTGTATAGAACTTGACAAACTGTCATCAGCAGAAAGAGTGCCAGTAATTGTTTTGAGTTGGACGACAGCCGCTGGGGAAAAAAAGCAAGATCATACATGCAAAAAATAAACAAAGAAAAACATGAGAACAAGACCACTGCAGATTAAAAGGGTTAACTAGAAAAGGGGAAATGGACAAAAACAATACCATTATGTCAGAATATAACTGGAGCAGAATAGTAATTTCATTCTAAAACTTTGAACTTTGAACCAGTATCAACTTACTCATGCATGTACAGATAAAGGAACATAAAGAAGTTCCATAAAAGAATTGATTCCACACTATTTACTACTGCAACATGGGGTGCTCGTATGTGGTGAAATGAAAAGTCTTTAATAAGAAAAGAATCTTCCACCACAGAAACAATCATTCATGAATAAATGTCAATTAGCAACCGAATCATTTTCCCTGTCTGCTCTCCATAGTTTAAACCTCAATTATTACCAACATTGTCTAAAAGGGAAATTTGATCCTAGCAGCCTAATTTCTATAAGCAAGCATGTATTTGTACAGATGGCAATTGAGAAGAAGATCCTAGTCAAGAATTATTGGCCCAGAATTAAGGGGGCCCCATAGTAAAGTGATCTTCGAACATATCTGGTTTTTATGAACTTTTAGACAAGAAACTTTTTTCCATTAAGACAATTCTCAAGATAATTTAAAAAAAAAAAAAAAAAAAAAAGAAGAAGAAAAAAAATGAAAAGAAAAGAAAGAGAGAGATGAGATTACTAAAGTTATTACGTTTAGATAAGTAATTAGATGATACCTTGTACAGAATAATTACTCAAACCAAACAATTTGATAAGTCAATATCTTTGACCTAGCAAAAAGATTCTAAAGATGTATGATAGGACTCGAATTGGCTATATTGGGATCCATAACATCTGTCATAAGATGAAACTGAGCAATCAAATCACAATTTAAGGTTTTGAAGTTAACTTATTGTCTTATGTTTTGTTGAGCACGTGAATGTCCATTAGGTGGACTATCTAGGGGTCTATTTTACTTTGATGGCATCCCCTTGATGCTTTTTGAATAATCTTTTTTTTAACTTGTTATATATATTAATATTAAAGAAGATAGAATATGACGCCAAAAAGTTATGTTGAGTAACTTGATCAGCCCTGGGTGAAGTAAAAAAATTATTGTCAATGAGCAGTTCTATTGTTTTTTCTTTTTTCTTTTTCTTTTTTTTTTAAGATGAATAAAATAATTTTATTAGAGGAAATAACATTAAGACAATGCCATCAGCATTAAAAAAGCATAAATGGAATGCCACCCACGTACAAAAGACCTTGCTATCCACAAGTATCAAATAACTTCCATGTGCTTAACTAGTGCAAATCCGGCTCCTTTACCTCCAGACAACCAACACAAAATTAGGGGGGAAAAAAGTGACTGCTCCTCTTTTATGAATATTTACTTTAAGGCACCAAAGGAAGGAATGCCACCAATTTACAAAAAAATCAAAACACCACATTAACACAAAACTAGACAAAAAGGCACTCTCCAATCTATACAAAGATTTCAATGTCTTGAAACATCTATTCTTTTCCACGCAAATTGGCCAAGCTAGACAGGAACGAACTAAGCACCAACCCTTCTTTTTGTTCTTGCGCATTTTAGCTCCCCATCATGCCCAGTGCATCCCAAAGCACATCAAAATCAACTCCCACATTTCTGTAGTCCAAGAGCAATGAACAAAAAGTGACTCATAAGACTCGCATCTCTTTTGCATAAACAACATCAACTCACCGAAATAAGCTTTTTCTATTATGAAATCAACTGTGAGAGTCCTACCATGAAACATATGCTAAACAAAAAGGAAACCTTTGGGGGCACCCTATTACACCAAATTCTCTTTCAAAGGAAATCCCTCTATCCTCCCTCCCCCTATGTTCAAATAATACAAACAAGTAAGAAGTCTAGCACGCAATCTACTACCCAATCATGAACATTTCTCCAAAATATTAAATTTCATATGGCGACTCAATTACTATGGAAAAAGTCAGCAATGACACTATTCCTAACAGTGGATAAGTCATGGATTTCTGGCACTTATCTTCAATCCCGGGATCATGTCAAAAAGTTAACCGGTCATCTCTGCCTACTTCAAAGGAGATCGACCTAATGAAAACAGAACAACTTCTACGAATGCCTTTCCAACAACTTGTGTCATACGCTCCTTTTACCTCTTTGGTAAACCATTCAACCTGAGCAATTTGCCTCCCTAAGCTATTCTAAGCAAATTTCCAGACATTTTCCCATAAGCAATTCATTTATCAGCAAGCAAATGCCCACTCCTTGCTTTATGTGGGTACCTCGCCCGCAGGGAAACGACTCATGGCCAACAATCATGACTTTCCCACAAGGCATAACTGTCACGCCGTTCTAAACTTCAAAACTTAATCTTCCCGCGGGAAATGCACCCGCCGCGGGTTCATGTTACATCCCTAAATTTGGAACAAGGTTCAAGGATCCTTAACGACTTTTCTAACACGCGGGATTCTCGGGGATTCAGTAAATTGGAGGCTGAAACCAGAGTCTGTTGGACTTCATCCAACTAATATAGAGAGAGAGATCCATAAATGGGCGACCCTTGCCCTCCTCTAGGTATGATGAACCAAGGCCACTACATGCACCATGCATTAAATGCCTTGCGTTCCCATCAAATTTTCTCTTATAAATACACAACTCATCTCTCCAAAGAAAGGATGTTCATTTAGTCACTTAGTCTACCTCTCTCTCTCTTATTCCAGATTGCTCTAGTTCTCATTCTACCGGATTCCGGCGATCTTGCCGTTGCTTGATACTCAGCATAATTCCCGGAAACCACCCCTAATCCTCCCACACTTTATTGGCTTGCATACCATGTCCCAATTAACTAAGTGATATTTAAACTCCTCTAAGCTTCCTCATAAGCACTCCATTTAAAACTTTTCCAATCTCTCTAAAACTAAACTTAGCACCATGAAAATGGATATAGAATAGATAGGATGCTTTTAATGAGGATTAGGCTATCCCATTCTAAAGATAACACCATTTACAACCCAAAGTTTTCTTTGATATTTTTCAATGATGCCATCTCCCACACTAATGGTTTTGTAGGTTGAACCCAAAGGCAGTCCCAACTATGACAAGCGCAGGTGGCTAATTTTGCAACCCAAGACGTTTGCCACCGCATTCATCCCAGAATTCACCTACAACGATCAATTCAAATTTTCCAAGGTGTTCACCCCCAAGCTAGGCACTGTCACAAACACAGTATAACACACCTTTTAGTGTCCCCATTGAAGAAGATCTGCAGGACGAAAAATAATTGAGTCATCAATAAATAACAGGTAGGACACCTTCAGTATAGTATTGCTTGCAAATCCTACCTTAAACCCAACAATTTAGCCATCCATAACAACCTAGAGAAGATCCTATTAAAGGCTTCCATAACAACAATGAATAAGAGGGGGGAGACTGGTCCCTTTGCCTTAATCTCCTCAAGAATTCAAACAATCCCGTAGATAATCCATTGACAAGAAAAAAAAAAAAAGTTCATAGGTGATGTTTGAAGTTCCCAAAAAGTTCAAAAAAATCAAAAATTGGTGTAAAAAATGACACGTGATGAAATTTGATTGGAGGAACTTGGAAACTTTTAGAGTTCTACGGAAAAATTTGGAGCCAAAATTTCCATTTCTTACATTCTGGGCCAAAACCATACACTCCAAGATGTATTAAGAAAAAGTCCCAATTAAAGTTGATCATATTCTTTCTTCATGTCCAACTTGCAAAATAACTCCCACATCCAAGGTTCAAAGTCATGATCACGGCAACAGCAACCATCTCGGCCTCTTAATTTTTTATGGTCACATGTAGTATCAAGCGATATGCAATGAAACACTTTTTTTAACTTCCAAAAATTCAAGAAAAATAAAAGATGATCTATTCTATAAATAAATAAATAAAAGAAATCAAACCTACAATTCCTCTCAATTGGCATATATTAAATAAAGAATAACATTTACATTAAATTAAAAAAAAAAAAAAAAACTCACTAACTGGTCATATAAGCTTTATTACAAAAATAATTGACAAAAAAATATTATCAAACTATTTAATAATAAATATTACAAAACTATTTTATTACACAACTACTTTTAGTAATGAATCAACGTGTTTGAATACCAAAAAGTAGTATTTACAAATCCCTTAAAATATGATTAATTCATTAAAAAAATAAAAGGAAATGCAATTTCATTCAAAAAAAAAAAAGACCCTAGTCCTTAAAATCTCAGGCGGATGTTCGGAACAACAATCTTCTTTTCTTTTCTAAAACTTCATTGAAGACCAAAAATCAAACCAAAGGATTGAACAATTTGCAACAGCGATCAACTCGTGCAACAACAATATGAGCTTGCGATTGTGAAGGAGCAACCAGGGCTGCGATGCTCAACTCCTAGTGCCAAGAAAATTGTGGATCGATGAAGATCTGAAATTGAAGGCTAGAAGGCTCAAAGTCGAAAGGCAACCAAATTTAGGCGATATTTCAAGACATCGCGTTATAAGCCCAGTATCGTGGCTTGTCTCAGATTATTTGCTTTGAGTTGTAATCATCGCCATATTTTTCGAGTCATGCTGATAAATCAATACAGTCACCGCCAATGCAGATCCAAGATGATTGATATCAAGACGTCGTAGCCAACACATAGCACCCATTACCTCATTGGCCGCTAGAATAATATCTAATATATGCTACCCCTACATGTAAGCATTCTAAGAATTTGACACTTATCTGCCAAGGACTTTCTTCAATCTCAAGGCTAACACCTTTACTACTAATTTATACAATCTTCCCCCCCCCCCAACCCCAAAAAACAAAAAAAAAAAAAACCAAACTAATTGGTCTAAAGTCTCTAGCGTCTTCTCCCCCACTTTTGTTAGGGAATATAACTACGAGCGAGGCATTAAGGCTCCTTGCAAATTCCCCTATATCATGAAACTATCCGAACCAACTTACAACATCTTCCATGATCACATTCTAACATATCCCGTCTAGCCATGAAGCCTTATCTGTTCAAAGATTTTTTAATTTTCTTAGGCTACCCAAACTTCTTCGGGAAACACATCCAGCCATATCATCCCTTATTTCTTCTTCCTATTCTAGCACTCTACCATCTATAGCAATCCTAGCAACATTGTTTCTTCTTACGTATGAATTGGCCATGTTTTGTCATCTCCCTTCAGCAACAAAACTTTACTTTTTTTTACACCAACTGATCTCCTCCATCCTAGCTTGTTGAACATGTTTTCCTTGTATCCCTATTTGCTGCATCTTCTATTGAGATTACACACATTTTGTCCTTGTCCACCTTTCTAATCTCCTCCATTAAAGAATACTTTTTGGTCTCTCCTCTGTCAAACACCCCTTTGTTCCATGTTGCCGGATCCCTCTTCAATCTCTTCAATTTCTGGTTGGAATCACAGCTAGCTAGGCCCTCTCCTGATAACTGGACCACAATCCAATCACTCTCTCTTTAAAACGCCTATAATCCAACAAAATGGGGAAGTAATCTGAAGTGATTCTAGGCAAAACTATGAATCCTTCTTTTATTTTGTAGTTTTATAGATCAGCTCAACCTCCTAGTTAAGCTTTTTGAAATGGTATAGCTTTTTGTACAAGGTTGCACCCCTTTAGACTCCTTTTACAGAATAAATTATATGAAAAGTTTTATTGGTGAAAAGAGGTTACCATTCATCGTTTACCCTTTCAGCAATCCATTATTTCGAAGAGTTTTGCTCAAGTTATTTGCAACACAGAAATTAAGTGTGTAAGCTTTGACATACATAGATATTAGTTAAGTTAGAAATAAAAATACAAAGGAAAATCAAAACCGCAGTACATTTGGTCCTCTTTTGTCAAAAATTCACTGTAACTACTGTGTTTTAGGTAGGTAAGTCTATAGCTAGTACTAATCCTTAGGAAACCCACCTCTAAAAAATAAAATGCCGTTTCTGGTTCCGTCCTGTTTGTATGTTCAAATAATAACAGTATATGTGTGCTCAACAATAAATTAGACATCCCACTTTCTTCAACCAAAAAGCCTCCCTCCAACCCCCCCCCCCCCAAAAAAAAAAAAAAAAAAAAAAATAAACATCAAAAGTAGGTGGAGGATACAATAAAATGAACTGAAAGCTATCAGCTTATAAACATAGTCACTAAACAGCCTCAATATTTCATAAATTTTTTTCTAATCAGTAAACTGAACCTAACACATACATTGAACTATTATGGTATTTATGGCTCAAAAAATGGATGTACAGAATTAAAAGGGCACGAAAATGAGAAATTCAGTATCATATATGAACTACAAAAGCTCCATTTCTGACTCACAAAGTAATCAACAAGTAAACAATAAAATAGAAGTATTGGTAAACAAAACCAAAAAGATCTATTAAATGCACAAAGAGAGATTTATCAATGCCAACCAGACTGTTTTACCTTTCATTAATGCTGTAAGTTTTTGGATCCCACCATAGTATCCAAATACTTTGCAATTATGCATTGACCGAGATACAATAGTCAATGCATCCAAGACAAGCAACCCCTCAGAAGTAATAGTCAAGCTCGTTGAAGTCCCTATTTGATCTGGTGTTGATTGCACAACGCTGGCGTTCACTGATTAATAACAAAAATATATTTAAATGTGGTAGATCAATATGGAAGTGACTGTAGTCCAAAAACAGCCAAACAACAATTCCAACTGGTAACATAAAGATGTAAATTAGCAAGCATGTGACATTTAATCCTTGAGTCAATTGTACACTGACAAATTAGAAAGGACCAGCATAAATGCTTAGTCACTGAACGTGGAAAAAAGATTACCCATGTACTCAATAGACCAAATTCAATTTGGGGATATTGTGGAGAAGTAGATTGAGGAAAGGATTTGGTGGAAGTCACACAGAGGAAAAGTGAGCTGGTTCTGTAGGGAATATACTAGCTTCTCTAACAGGAATCTCATAGCACCGAAAGAATAAGGCTTGTAGACAGAAAGTACCATGTGCTCCAAGGGCTTGAAAATACCAGTCTAACCAAAAATAAAATTCTTAATTTCCAATTTACTATATAAATTAAAATTGTAAAGAAAAATGATATTCTCTGTTCAGCATCCTTTATGGTATCCATCATATGGTACATAATCCCCTAGCACCCCAAATTGAAGGAGTATGGCTTCAGTCCTGGTGTAGCCATGGATATCATGACTTATATTGGGGGGGGCCTCGGCCTCGAAGACGTCGATGATCCACGTCATCCGCTCCCCCACCGGTGTGGCGGGGATGTCGACGAAGGCCGT
>JAVXUM010000037.1:7248707-7259326 GCA_035590655.1 Pouteria glomerata
CAAAATTATATTTCCAAACGCAGTTTTAGTTTTTATTTCAAAAAAAAAACGACAACAGAAAACAAAAAACATAAAACATAGACAGAAAAACGACAGCATTACCTAAATGTTTCATATGAAAAGAGAAAAACCCCAATGATCAAACTAGACAGAGTCAAACTCAGCCAGATCAGAGTACACAATGCAGAAAACCTTTTACAAATGGAGATAAGATGAAAATGTCATTGATTGGAGAATGCTATTCTACATCTCATGAAGAAATATGTCTATTGTTTGGAATACATGTAAATACATTTGTGAATTTCTGTTTTTTCCCCTTTCCACAGAGCTTGCCTGACAAAATACATAGATGCACTTCATTCAAAGCAAACAACTTTTTAAGATGGGGTTTATGTGCAGTTTCCCATTCAAGGAAATAACTATGCATTGATTATTTTTTTTTTTATGACTAAGAAAACTAAGCAACTAAAAAATAACAAATAAAAAAAAAATAACTTCTACAATAGAACTAAGGTTGAAAGATCATTCAATTCTTCAGTCCCCTGTCAGTATAAGGTAAAGAGAACAATATAACAAGAAAATCCACCACAGAAGTGTGTATAAAGAACAGTTGTTACAACATGCAGCAGTCAATCAACCAACAGAGAAATTCCCAAACATACCTTATCAAAAGCATTTTCATATCTTCCCCACAACGTATTTAGAATGGCCTCATCACCATCATCACTGAAAAGGAAAGATTAGAAAAGAGAAAAGGTTAAGCAACCATAGAACACAAGATAAACCAAACCAAACCAAACTAAACATTTTCCCACTAGATAGGGTCGGCTATATGGATTTAACGACGCCAATCAAATCTGTTAAGGGCTAAAAATTTACTTCTGAGTTCTGATTGGATATTTTAATGCATTTTCATCACTTAGTGTAAGGCAATCAATACTTTGCCAGAGACTTCACAGGTCTCTCAAAAGTTGTCATATGATATATAGCTTCATCTTAAGGCTCATTGTAGGTCCCCTTGTGTCTCTCAAAGGTAGTCATATGATACAAAACTTCACCTTAAGGTTCATTTTAGATCCCCTTGACCTAAGCTCCCATATATGAAGAATACACGTACAACATCAAGTTGCCCTAAATATATATGTGCCGTTACTCCTAAACTTGAGCCAAGTTCATTACTCCTAAAGTTTTCCCTATCAAGCTTATAATACATCTTCAAATCTATCAAAATGCATTTGAACTTGAGCCAAGTCCATTTCTGGACCCCACTTCTCAAAGGTAAAACAATTGTTAAATATTTTTTTTACAAATCAGCTTAACAAAACCTCAGCCAATTGCCTTCTTGGCCAGCTTTGTAAATATTATTTCAGCACATACTCTATCTCAAAAGATAGTTTTAGTCACCCCACAAGCCAGCATCAATTTCTCACCCCCTATGTCACATTCTTTTTCAATGTACTCTTCTTGCAACACCCTTAATCTTAGTCATATAACGTTTGTAAATGATCGGTTCTAATGTGGATGCTAATTGTCCGAGAATAATATCGGTCGTCAACAATTGTGGGGCAAACAGGGTGAGAACTAGGGCAGCCTGAAGTAAGCAATCGAGAGATAGAAAGATAACACCGAAGCATGGTAATAATAGCAATGGTGGACTTTTTCTCAAATAGATAAGGGGTTGAAGAAGGAGGGTATTTACAAGAGGAGAGTCAGGACAAGCAAGTTCGCCTTCACACGCAGAGGACAGTGGTCCTCGAGACAAATGGCTAACTCTGCATGGTTTGAGTCGCCTGACCCATATACTAGCAAGAGGATGCTCAACCAAGTTGTGGCGGTGTCCCTACATGGTCAATTGGTACAACAATTGTGGCCATATCTACATAGCTGATCACGTTCTACTCGATTCTCATCAAGTAGTGCCTCTCTTTTAGGTTACTTGAAGCTCAACAGATTCCCTATCTCTAACTACCAAGCTGCTAATCCCTTGTGCTCCCACAAGTAAGTGTCTAGTCATGAAGCCCTAGAGGTCTTCATGGGTGAGATATATGGCCTTGGACTTTACTCCTACCCTAAGGGATAAGATAACTCCCAATTTCACTAATGTCGCGTTTGTATTTATAGATTTGAAATTAAGGGATTTCCTGGTCATTTTGTGGTAATGAAAATGATGATCTGAAATCATCACAAAAAAGTATTTATCTGAAACTTTTTATAATAGTGGCTCCACCACCTTAAGAAGCGATGGCAACACTTCGGTAATAATTATTAGCAACATTTCATCTATTATAATATAAAGCAACTCCCAATCTCATATTTTTTGATAAATTGCCTCATATTCTTTGTACAACTTAACCCCAAACCATTGATTTGAAATACCTAAGTATCCAAATCAAACGCAACTATCCAACCTTAAGAAGCACCTGCTAGGTTTGTCTATCTGGATTCCAAGAGTGGTACTGCAGAGATCCAAAAGGCACAACACCAAGCAATGATGGCCCTAACTAGAGGATCTCTGCAATGAATGGCATGAAATGCCCCCAAGTGGGAGTCTAAAATGCCCCCAGATACTAACATCCTAGCAAGAGGGGAAGTATCTAGGGCATAGATTGTAGTAGAGTGTTTTCCGCGCTTGTCTAAATCACCTCGACCGATCAAATTTGACTTAGGAAAGATCCCCTCCACTTAACTCATCCAACCTAAATTACAAATGCATCATCGACTCAACTCCATTGACCAACTTATTGATAACCAATATGTGAAAGCAAAAATAATAACTCTTAATAACACTTGTATAACCACAACTGGTACAATCAATTGTTTAATTAGCATGGTGGAACAAAATTTTAACTATTTCAAGTTTGTGGCTTATTGGATGAAACACAAGTTAAAATATACACAAGCAAGGTTATAAACTTCACCACTTGCACAGTTTAGATCTAGTTTTGCACAAGCTACATTCCATGTACTAAATTTTTATCTTAATTATCTTTAACCCCTATATATTTCCAAAGATTCTCTCCATTTTTCTTGTCATCAACAAAAATTGCATCATCAAATGGAAAACACCATCGCAACTCATCTTGTACACAAGTAACTAGAAAATAGGGGCATAATATGGTCTCAAATGAAAACTACATCCTAATTAGTAATTATTCAAAGTAACTTTTTTTTTTTTAATTATTCTTATCATGGCCACAAATCCCTCATATTTGTCCTCAATCATGTAAATGTATCCATTTTATACGCAAGCCTTCTAGCCAACAAATTTTTAGAAGCTCAAAAGTTGAAGATTAGGGGTAATTGTCCCCTTATTATTCACTTTAGTGATGGAGGCTTTGAGTTAGATGGTTGGAAAGGTTGTAGAGATGAGGCGCACTTGCAAGTTTTACAACTAGTAAAGTAAGAGGGGCCCTATGTCTATTTCCTAATTTCTATTTTTTGTTATAGATAAAAATAAATTCATTAAAAAAGATATCGGTGAGCAACTAACTCATCTTTAAACGCATCCAAGTCATCTATTTGAGGAAATAACTCTTTCAAACTTCTACCACCTATCCAAGGATAACTCCAAAATTTAACTCTTCTCATACTAATTTTCTATTTGATAACATTACCATCATTTTCTCTTCGCTAATGGGGATTTGCCAAGGAAACTTCAAATGTGTCCTTTTATGTTTTGATAAGTCAAGGTTGAGGATTCCAAAGGGCAAGGTGGATGGATACAAAGGTTTGCTGCAGGTGCAAGGTTGACTCTTACATCATCCTATTAAGAGTCTCATTTAGCTTATACTCTTAAGTCGCTTCAGAGTGGTAGGATATAGAGTGGTTGAGAGGATCTTAACAAGTTCCATGAAACAATTTTTGCCAATAGGAGAACAATTCCTAGCCTTAACCTAATTTAAATATATCTTTAGCATCTAGGCCTTTGTAGCTAAGATGGTCGACAAATTTAAAAAGACGTTCTTGTTAGATGTTTAAGGATTTAAGCATCACAAGGTAAATTGCGACATGGTGGCTTGCCTATAAGATGGGGAGGCTTGGCTATTGAGAAGTTGAAATGGTTACACAAATTTGCCACAGGTTAGATTACATGTGGAAGAAAGTGGCAAAGTATTGGATATATAAATGGCACGTTATGCACAATGAGAGCTTTTATGTCAAAGTTCATATTCTAAACCATGTGTGGTAGAAAACATTTGTTATGGACCATGACTAGGGTACCAAAGAAAGGTAGGACGGTACAAGTGCACACTCCAGATGGAGGTACTTCATTTATTACGAGATGAGACTGACATTGTATAGGAATGATACAGCCAAGTCATTCTTCTCTTGCCTTCCAAAGCTTAATATACATTCAAATGCTCATTTGTTTACGCCACAGGCCCACAACGGCCAAACAAATGGGTCCTAAGATGTCAAAGAAGCAAGTGACAAGGCCAGTTGGCAAGCATAAATACCTGAAACATATTCTCGGAGTAGGAGGAGAAGACCCCTCTGGTTGGGAGCCCGAACCAGACTCTGCACTTTGGCTGCTGGAGGTCCTCCGAATGAGGTCAGCAACACCCTTCACGATGTTCATGCTTCCCCAACAGGGATTAGTAAACCATCAAGAAGTCAAAAGCCAGCAACCAATAAAAGAGCCCATCACTTTAGCCAAGCTCAATTTTCTGTTCCACAAAATGCAAATCACGGTTAAGTGCCAAGCACTTAAATTAGTAGGTACCATCAAGAATAATCCAGTTTATATGCAATTTAATTAAATTAAAGAAAATTAACACTATGTGTGTTCTGCTACGCATACATCATAGTGAAAGGATTACCACAACGCCAATAATTCCAACAATATATGTGGCCCAAAAATCATCAACTATGCGTCAATGAGCAGATCAATTCTGTGAACTAAAATCTCAAAATTCCATCAAGGAAGATATAGGTCGAATGCTGTGAACATCAATAAGCTCCGAAACAATCATGTAAAGACCATTACTTACACACAGCAATTACTGAAGATTCTGATAACATTTAAAGAAAACGAATTCAATGAAGGTGAATTGGAAAAAAGAACGGTATATACTCCGATTAAAGACTGTATGTTAATCGTGGCATTGAGCATCGGAGGTCAATGACCGGAAATTTCTTGCAAACGAAGGAAAACGATGTGAAATTTACGTTAGTCTAGCGCACCTGATCAAATCGAAGGGCTTGATCGCTCCATAGAACGCCTAGGGTTTTGCGGTACAAGATCTCAAACTCTGAATTGCCTTTGAATTTCAAAGCTTCAAAGTTGCCATCGACGAATCGCCGATCGATGGGCGTACAAAGAGATGAGAAAGGAACAAGAAGGAAGGAGAGAATATTTGTGTTGCAAATAGACCCTTGAAGTTTACTTAAATACCAGCACTTGCCCTCGGGGTTGGGGTAAGAGGGTCGGTGGCCATTGACGCCGAACGCACCGCCAAACGAGGTTTTACATCGAACGGCAAGTGATGTCACCGATTGAATGCAAAACGACGTCGTTGACCTGTTCCAGATTGTGCCACATACTTGCCAGCTATAACCTACAAATTGAAAAAAAAAAAATTAATGTCAAAATTAATTTATATTAAAATTACTTAAAATTAAAAAATAAAAAATTCTGACTACGATCAAAGAATAAGTACCGTTGCAGGTTGCTCTGTGAAATATATTGGGTGCGTTTAAAGTATCAAAAAAAGTTTAAAAAAAATCAAAAATTTGTATTAATGTAATGTAAAAATGATATGTAATAAAATTTAATTGAAATAATTTAAAAATTTTTGAAGCTTTTTGAAATTTTTTAAAAAAATTTAGAACTCCAAACGGGCCCATTATGAGGTTTGGAGCATCGAAAAATAACGAAAAGTATGATTTTGATAATTTTTTTAATTTTTGAACATAATCATCAGATTACGTTTTTTAAAAATAAATAATAAATGAATTTAAAATTATATAAAATTATAAAAATTAATGTCCCGTGTTTGTGTAGTAAATAAAAAATTTTAATTTTATAATCTCATAATTTGTGTTTGTAAAAATTTATAAAATTTTGTATTATTTTATTTTATTTTATTATGCACCAAGCGATGTCAATGTCATTCTTTATTTTTGTGTCAGTTTTTCAGAAAGAAAATATATTTAAATGATTTTTTTGGTCTGTTTGAATAATTTTATGTCAAATTTTTTCAATTTTATGCCATGATTTTTTGAAAATTGTTAAAAATTTTTGTGATTTGTAGAAAATTTATTAAGATTTATAAAGATATTATTGTGATTTGTAAAAATTTATCTAGATTTATAAATATATATAAATTTATAAAAATTTTACAAAACCTATAAAAATGACAAAATGTATTAAAACATTTTAGAGATTTTTAGATAATACCAACCATCACTTGCTTTTATAAGTGATTATGAATGATAATGTTGTGATTGTTTTGTTTTATGAGTGTAAGAATTCACAATTATTAACTTTTTGACATGAATTAGATAAATATTAGTAAATATCCGTGTAAAGCATGAATCATCTATCCCTTAATTTGGTCTTAAAATATTTTTTTAATTTTTTTATCTTATTTTAATTAAAATTTAATTTTTTTCAGAAGTTATAATTTTTAAGTATACCAATAACATTCAAAAAAATTTTAAAATTCATGTCTATTTAAGTAAAATTAACTATTTAGATAAAAAATAACGAAAAAATTAATAATTTTTTTTAACTTTTAATGAATTTTTTAATATTTTTTTATAAATGTGATTAACAGGTTTAAAATTTAAAATTTTTAAAAAATATTAATAAAAAACATACAAAATAAAAAAATAAAAATAATTTTTCTAATCACATTTTAAAAAAATTAAAAATAAAATGTGAAGAGTAACACATTACATTTTCATGTAAAGTAATCGAAAAGATAACTACAGTAGAGATGAAAAAAAATAATTTTAACAATTAAATAAATTTAATGGTTAAATTTATAAACTGGAGTTTTGTATTTATTTAATTTTATTTTTCCATCAGTACGAACTGAGGTTTGGAACGTAGCCCAACGCAAGACAAAAACTGGGTCTAAAGTAAAACATAATGCTTCTACAACCTCCACTGCAGTCCTCGTCTTACCGCCGAGTCGTGGGTCACGCACGATGGCCCTGGCTTCAATGTTGCATAGCTTCACACCACTCTCCTTCCCCTTATAAAAGGCCCCTCATTTCTGCACTCTCTCTCTTCCTTCTCTGACGTACTGCTAGACCATCAACAGTAATAGTCCGAACCGCTACCAGAGTAAAGAGAGGAAGAAGAGAAGAAGAGCCACGATTTGCTTCGGCAGAGGGGTTGAGAGAGGAAGCAAGGGTCGGCCGTCGATCTCTTCTTCTAGGTTTGTTAGTTTGTTAACCCATTCGAACATGATGACAACAATGGGACCTTCTTTATCTCTCCCTACTGGGTTTTCTTCTTCTTTATTTCTTGAGCCGCATTACCACCACAAAGGCTGGCAAGAGACATGATAGCCACCGCCGCTGACAAGCATTACATTTGATGAGATCCGAAATGATTGTGTGCGGAGCTTCAAAAACAGAGATATCGGACTCCCTCTACCCCCACCCTCTTTATCTCTTAGTTTCTCCGAGCATGACACGTAGACAACGGTCATACACAACAGCCAAATCGCCCGTTGTGTTTTATTATATAGATATTATATGAGTATCATATTTATGTAATGATCCAATAAACTACGCAGGTCAAAACGGCACATTTGTACATGCCCTGCCTCGAGAGATTTGAACTCAAGTTGTAGTTGCAAGTTGCACCTTTTTTCAGTAATTTTTTAATGCGATCATTCTTGCCATATTTAGTGTGAATAAAATATAAAATAAAATAAAATAACTAATCAAGAGTGTGTTTGATAATACAATTTTTAGCCAAAAAAAATCAACTTTTACTTTTTAAATGTTTGATAAAATACCAAAAATTGCTACTTTTCTACTATACATTATTTGCTCCACTAAAAGTTTTACCAAACACATAAAAGTTATCAAAAATTAATATAAATTACTAAAAATTTTATCAAATACCCACAAAATTACTAAAAGTTACTAAAAATTTTACCAAATACTTAAAAGTTGTAAAAATTTGGTAAAAATTATAACTTATTTCGCTAAATATACAAAAAATTAACTTGTAATTTTTGACTAAAAATTGCTAAAAATTATACATCTAAACGCCCCATAATTTATAACCATTGAAATAGATGAAGATTAATCCTAAAAGTTCAATTATGCCTTATTGACAATATATCGTAATAAATATATATAAAATAGCGTTTGAAATCATCGTTACATAACATAAGTCCTCAATTGTAATATAACTGTAATATATGACACTTAATTGTAATTATTTTAAACAATTTTATTATATAAGTCTACTGATCTAAAATTTTTCATATATATTATTTAATTTATAGTTATTCATATATTTTAATTTAAGTAGAATATGATTCTCCCATATTATAATTAATCAGATAAAATTTTATTTATTTTGTTTTCTAATTATCCTTTATTATTTTTAAACAAAATGCCTTGATATAATTAATACATAAAATAAATAAATAAATATTATTTAATTAATTAAAATATGCAAGAGTTTTATCCCACTTAGATTAAAACAAAATAAATAATTATAAATTAAATAATATATATGAAAAATTTAGAATAGTAAACTCATATAATAAATAAAACTCTTTAAAATAATTAACCCAGGTAAATTAGAACACTTGAATAATTATAAATTAAATAATACATATGAAAGTCTTTAGAATAGTAGTTTTATATAATAATAAATTTTTTTAAATAATTATAATTAGGTGTCATAAAACACTAATTTTATTTGGGTAACTATAGTAGATTTATATAAGAATAAATTTAGTAAAATAATTATAATTAGGTGTCACATGACACGAGTTTTTTTTTTTTTTTGGTAACCCAAAACCTCTTCAATTTATTCATTTTATAAATATTACACTTGAGTTAAAAATCAAACTTGTGATTTATGTGTGAAACATACCCACAAACTACTTAAAACTAATCCCCAAGGGGCTTTACTAAAAATTACTAGTTGAAAATTTTTAATTTTTTTTTTAATAACAGCTATGCAAGCCTTCCATTAATTATAAAGATATTCAAAGTAATAATCACTAAAAAATAAATTAAAGACCTTACTAGTTAAGTTATCACTTAATGTTACTAGTTGAATTTTTTTATACACTTAGTAAAGTATTGATAACTTTTTATAATTTTTAAAAACTTTTTATCTGTCTAACAAAAGATGATAAATTTTTAATATAATTTTGTCCCGAATTATTAGTATATTCCTCCCTTCTTTAACTATTCTGACTGCTGGGTAGGATAAAGAGTCTATATGATTGAAGAATCCTAAGATCAAAAGTTGATTAGTACCAAACCAAAAATAAAAATAAAAATTCTTTCAAATTACAAAAAATTTTAGCACGAAACAGCGCGTAAGAGAGAGAGAGAGAGAGAGAAAAAAAAAAAAAAACAAAAAAAGTTTTATTGGATCCACGAACGTCAGATTCGGGGTGTGACCCGGATTTCAAAATGACTTTCTTACTGGGCTTTAAAATTGGGCTGGGACTCGTGAGGATGAAGGCCCATTCTTTATGTGGATTTAAACCGAGTATGGTTTGAACTTTGCCTTATGAAAAAAGACTGAGATTCCTAATGCAGGTGGACAATTAGACCCCCGCTTGCTCTCCATAATAATTAGATTCGAAATTTGAAAACAGTTGCTTTGAGTTGAATTTTAAAATTTAAAATTTAAGTATAGCCGGTAATACTAGACAAGGCACAAGAATACAATTAAACTTAGGATTTATTTCACTTACATTTATGTAATTTCAAGTTTATACACTCAAAACTTCATGAGTTTATAAATGTACATCTAAATCCCTTATAGGATAGCAATTTCAACCTATCTCGATAGATATCTGTACGATCGTGATCCAATAAATGTGATTATTTTTAAATTTTACAGATAATGGAGCAGCTTAGAGTATAAAAATAAAATAACCGTAAGATACGGTTATAGGAATGATAAATGTAATGTACCCAACGAGTACTATTTAAAACTGCCTCAATTATTATAATTATAGGATACTCAATGGGTATTACCCGATTATTGCCCTAATTTCTCACACCAATTACCCGTTTATTAGGTCTCTAACTGCTATTATCCGATTACCTGTTTAAATTACTCGATTATTAGTCCAAATCAAACACCCGAATTTATACAAATAATACTATCAATTTAGATACTAAATTATATATATATGTATATTATGTTCAAAGAATAGAGTCAATTTAATTAATACCAAATAATTCAAAATTTTAATCCAATTAATTTATTTAAGGCTGAAGATTTGATTTTCAATATAATAAATGGACATAATTTTTTTTCTTTTTTTTTTTTACTTAATTATAGTAGAGGTGTAAGATGAGTTCATATATAATTTTTTTTTAATTTTATTTTTATAGAAGTAATATAATAAATTTTAATAAATAAAAAATATTTAAATAATTTTATTTGAAAATAA
>JAVXUM010000037.1:7291555-7302293 GCA_035590655.1 Pouteria glomerata
CCCCCCCCCCCCCCCCCCCCCCCCCCCCCCCCCCCCCCCCCCCCCCCCCCCCCCCCCCCCCCCCCCCCCCCCAGAATGCAATCAAAGTGAACAATCAACTTCATACTAATAGGGCTATTTGACATGGAGATGCATGAATAATCTTTAACCAACATTGGTGGGAATTATCCTTACTAGTTCACTGGTCATGGAAACTGTTAGAATATTTAGGGAATAATTGACAGATTGTGTTGTTATTTTTGGTTATTAACAAATACTGGTTGATTCCAATTTCTTTTTTGTAACTAAACTTTGATTATAAATACAGTTTGAGGGAGAGCAAGAATTTCAACTCTCTCAATTATTTTACTTGATTCTTGACTTGGTATCAAAGCGTTTGATCTCCCCCCCCCCAAAAAAAAAAGGAGAGAGAGAAGTGAATAGAACCCTAGGTAGTATTGTCCCTCGCCGCCGGTGACCTCTCTGGCGACCAACAACGACCCACTATCTCTGGTTCAACTCGCCAGTCTCTAGCGATACTCATCGGCGAAGGAGCACCTGCCAACATGGCTTGACGTGCCTTCACGCACTGTTGAAGCCAGTCGCCTAGATCCATGGGCTTGAGTTCTGATCGGTGCGTGTCGGCTCGTGGGTGGCCGGTTGACCTCCAGCGATTTTTTGCTGGGATCGCCTCTCGTCGGCGAGCCTCTTGCCATGAATTGTTGATCGATTTTCGTTCTCTTGAAGCTCTGTCTGAGGTTTTCGCAGATTTGTCTGGTTCGTCGATTGTTTGGTTCGCAGATTTGCCATGAATCGTTGATTGTTGATTGCCCTCAGCCGTGGATCTCTGTCGATTGTTTGTCAATATCTTGCATCGTCATCTTTGTGTCTCTGGATTTGAGACTTCTCGATCGTTGACAACCTTTTGTTTTTATGTGCTGTTGCTTCTTCATTTTCTATGGGTATACCATCTGATCTCGTGTGTGGATAGTTGATTGGTCAAGTTAATTGGTAAGCCTCAAGTTCTGGATATGGTTGTCAACGAAACTACTTCAGATGAAGGTTCCTCATTCATTCCTGTGCCTACTATTTCTATTGACAATTTTCCGAAAGCCGTTGTTTGTGAGAAATTGAATGGAGCTACCAGCTACTTAAGTTAGTCCCATGCTGTTTGCATATTCCTTATTGGTCGACAGTTGGAAAGCTACATTACGGATCTTCCTCCAGATTCAAAATCTCCCCTGTACTCACAATGGTGTGTTGCCAATGTTAATGTTATGAGTCTATGGCACAACCTCAAGCCTTTAGTTTTTTAGACTAAGTCCTTGTGCAACGCATCTAAGGTAATTTGGGATTCTTTAGCCGATTCTTTTTCTCAGCGCGGCAATATTTCAAAGATTTTTGAGGGTTATGAGCAACTCTTTTCTTTTTGATAGGGAGACAGAGCACTATTTGATTATTGTAGCAGTCTTAAAGTTCTTGGTGATCGCCTTTTATAGCTCCGCCCCTTCCCTGAGACTAAGGCAGAGATGATACGACAGTGGGATGAGCTTATGACCGTTTTTCTGCTGGCTGGGCTGAATTATAATTTTCGTAGCTACAGAGATCAATTTTTGGCTGGCCTGATTATTCTCGCTTTAGCCAGTGCTTATTCCAGATTGCAACGTTCTTCTTTGAGTCACCATTACCATTCGACATCTTCTACTTCTAGTGGATCAGATTCTGCTGCTTTGGTAAATGGTTTTGGTGTTCATGGAGGTTCTCGAGGTGGCTCCTGTGGTGGTGGTCTAATTCTCGTGGTGGCTCTTGTGGTGGTTGTCACAGTTCTAGATGCGGCACAAAAAAGTGTGATCATTGTGGTGCTACCAATCACACAAAGCCATACTATTGGGAGAAGTATGAATGTCCTGATCAAGATCACCATGTTACTGTTGATTCTACTAGCTCTAAAGTAGTTTTTGGTTCTGCTACTTCTGGTTCGAGTGATCCTGTTAACTATGGGGCAGTTTCTCTTAAGGTCCTTTCGCCCTTGCTGAGTTAGATCCTATTGTGCAGGTTCTTTGCTTCTCTCGCTCTTCTAGTTTTATTGCTACTTTGGCCCATTTAGATAATAGTGCTTGTTTTTCCTTCTCATCTGCTCTGTAGTGAATTCTTGGCTCTGATGGTAGTGCTCATGGATCAGGTAGTCCTTCTTTATTTTCTGATTTGACTACCATCACTCATTGTCTTACATTAACTGACGGGTCCTCCCGGTTTGTGGCTGGTGAAGGACACCTCAAACCATTGACGTCATTATCGTTACCTTCGAGTGTTTACGTGCCTAACCTTTCTTTTAATTTATTATCTGTTAGTTAGTTAAATAGACTCTTAAACTACTCCATAACCTTTTCTCTATCTTCCTGTATTTTTCAGGATCTCAAAATGCAGAGAATGATTGGTTCGGATGTGAGCAGATAGTCTCTACTACCTTAATCTTGCTAGTTTCTCCTCGTCTCATTCAATTTTTCATGTGTCTGATTCCCCTCTTCAATGACATCTTTGTCTCGACTCAAGCTTGTCGTTCCTGGTTTGGGTTTGTCTCGAGTCTCGAGTGTGAAGCTTGTCAACTAGGAAAGCATCACCGCAGTTCTTTTCCTAGTAGTAATCATGGTCGTGAATCTGAATGTTTTTCTGTAGTCCGTAAGGACATTTGGGGTCCTTCTAGAGTTTCTATTGTTAATGGTTATTGCTATTTTATCATATTTGAGGATGATTTCTCGCGCATAAGATGGTTTATTTTTAATGAAAAATCGTTCTGAGTTACCCAATATTGTCTTATGCTTTTATAATGAAATTCTTACTTGGTTTGACAAAAGAATCAAAATTTTACAATTTGATAATGCTTTACAATGTATCAAGTCTGTCATGGACAAATTTTATGTTGGCAGGGGCATCATCTATCAAACCTCATGTGTTCATACATCTCAGTACATTTGTTCCGTATGTCATCTTATTAATAGTGTTCATACATCATCTTATTAATAGTGTTCCGTATGTCATTCTTGGTAATCAGTCTTCTTTTTCTCTTATTTACCCTTCTTTTATTCCTTTTTTTCTCTCCATGCTCGTACATTTGGTTAGACTAACTTTGTTCATAATCTTGATCTTGGTTTGGACAAATTATCACTTAGAGCTTGTCAATGTATTTTCTTGGGTTACTCTTGTACTCAGAAGGGCTACCGCTATTATCATCCTCTATCTCGTCGATCCTTTGTTAGTGTTGATGTTATTTTTTTGAGTCTAAATCCTATTTTCGGGTTTAGGGGTAGTTGTCATCTCTTGAGGGGGAGTTTTCTCCGAGAAGGGGAGTCATCTACATCTATTCCCTTTGCTGATCCTGTTCTTTCTATCCCTAATGTGCCATTACGGGTCAATTAGCATCTTCCAGTCACTGCTGTGCTTGTGGATCTTGCACCCCATGAGACACCTGCTTTTGATACTTTTACTCTTGAATTAGACACTTCTATCATTAGTCAGGATGAGCTTGAGCCTCTTGCTATTGATGATGTTGATCTTTCTATGGCCCAAAGATGAGGTAAACCTACATGCACTCGAAATCCTATTGCTAAATTTGTTTCCTGTCATCGTATGTTACCTCGATTCCAGTCCTTTGTTTGTGCCTTGTCCTCTGTTTCTATTCCTCCATCTTATAATCAGGCACTATTATCACCGGGCTGGAAGAAAGCAATGGATAAGGAGATGCAGGCACTACGTTATAACGAGACATGGGAGCTTATTTCTCTTCCCCTAAGAAAGAAGATTGTTGGTTGTCGTTGGGTTTACACAATAATGTACCACCTTGATGGTTCAGTTGAGCGTCTCAAAGCTCATTTGGTTGTTAAGGGTTATACCCATATTTATGGTGTGGATTATCTTGAGACTTTCTCATCAGTGGCTTGTCTTAATTCAGTCTGCATTCTTGTTGCAATGGTAATGTTGGCCCTTGTAGCAGTTAGATATTAAAAATACTTTTTTGCATGATGAATTTCAGGAGGTATATATGGACCAATCACTGGGGCATATTGCTACAGGAAATAAGCACCTTGTTTGTTGTTTTTGCAAAGTCTTGTATGGACTTAAACAATCTCCATGAGCATGGTTCGATCGGTTTAGCTCTGCTATTCTGGATTTTGGGTTCAAACAGTCCACCTCTGATCACTCGGTGTTTGTTCATTACTCACCATGTGGCACAATTATCTTGATTGTCTATGTGGATGATGTCATCATTTCTGGTGTTGGAGTTTTACGTTATTTTCTAGGGATTGAGGTTGTCTGTTCTTCCCAGGGTATATCTTTATTTCAAAGAAAATACGTTTTGGATTTATTCTCTGAGACTGGACTTTTAAGTTCTCGTCCTGTTAATACTCCTATGGATTCTTCTGTTAGCTTGAATAATGTAAATGGTGATCCTTTTCCTGATGTTGGTTGTTATCGACGCCTTGTGGGTAAGCTGATTTATCTTATTGTAACTCGTCCTGATATTACATGTGCAATTAGTGTAATCAGTCAGTTCATGCATGCTCTGTGCAAACTTCACTTTGAAACCTTGTCGTATTCTGAGGTATTCTCCTAGTAAGGTTTACTCTATCGAGCTTCCATCACAATAGATGTAATTGGATACAGTGATGCAGATTGGGATGGTACTCGTTCAGATTGGAGGTATACTTCTAGATACTGTACTTTCGTTGATGGTAATCTTGTCACCTGGTATAGTAAGAAGCAGACTATAGTGGTTTGATCTAGTGCTGAGGCCGAGTGTCACGCCATAGCTTATACTGGGTCTGAGATGCTTTGGGTTCGTTCTCTTCTTCGAGATTTTGGTATTGATATTTCAGCTCCGATATCTATGTTCTGTGATAATCAAGTTGCGATTTTCATTATTAACAACCCTGTTTTTCATGAACCTACTAAGCATATAGAGGCTGACTGTTACTTTATTAAGATCTCCTAGTCAAGCGTGATATTGTTACTCCATTGTACGATCGAACTCTTAGTTGGGTGATATTCTCACCAAGCCCTTAGCTAATTCTCTATTTCAGAAAATGTTTATCAAACTGGACATGTTTGATCTCTATGTTCCAGCTTGAGGGAGAGTGTTAGAATATTTAGGGAATAATTGACGGATTGTAATGTGGTTATTTTGGTTACTAGCATATACTGGTTAATCCCAATTTCTTTTTTGTAGCCTAAACTTTGATTATAAACATAGTATGAGGGAGAGGAAGAATTTCAACTCTATCAATTATTTTACTTTGATTCTCAACTGAAACATTAATCTCTCTCACAATCTTATAATTGACCTTGTTTCCAGACATTCAACCCATGATTCTATTGACATTTTTCTATCAATTTAATGGGGAAAGAAACAATTTTCACTTGTTAGAGTGGTAGTGGCTATTTCTACTTAAGGGGAACCATTGAAACCCTCTTATCCTGTCAGCTGAATGGACAAGTCGGGTCTCAGTATATTGCTGCAAGAGGTTGCTGCTTGTTTTTCTTTACTGTCCAATATTATCTTCTTCTTTTTATTTTTTTTTCATCCTTTTACCCTATCGTTGGGGCTCCTCTTCCATCCTTGATAGAAGTCGGATATTTTTATAAAATACATTGCAGGTTGAGAATATTCTTCCCAGTGCATCAAATCAGTATGTAACTCTATTGCTTTTCGTTTCAGCCTGAGTGGATGGCACCTGAATTTCTTCGAGGAGAGCCCTCAAATGAGAAGTCTGATGTGTACAGTTTTGGAGTGATTTTGTGGGAGCTTGTGACCATGCAACAGCCTTGGAGTGGACTTAGTCCTGCGCAGGTATATCCTAACAAACATCCTGATACGTGACATTTTGTTGTCTTATCTTCTTCTACCAGTCATCATACGGTGGTGTTTATAAGCCCAAGTACTTCAAAATGGGTGATATATTTGTATCTGACACATGTTCCTTGTACATACTGAAATAAATGCCGGATATGCCATGTTGCATGTCTACTTATTTTATTATTTTTTCTTTAAATATATGACTAAAATAAAACCTCTCAAATTATAAAATTTTTTTCTCATATTGTGTTATGTTTTATATATTCAATCGTTTATTGAATTATTGAATTAGTTTTTTATGGATATTATATTTACATATACAACTAATAAAAATTATATATTTATTGTGTATCATGCCGTGTTCATATGCTCATCTTTTCAAAACCATCGTATCCACACCTTTATTGTGTACATATCCATGTTTCTTAGGTAGTGGTGGTTAATGTCGTTGTCATTGATAGACAACCAGAAATGTTTTAGCATGCAACGTACGTTGAAGGGCTATTCTGTGTTTCTGACTTCACACAAATTTGCAAACTTTCAGGTTGTTGGAGCCGTTGCTTTTCAGAACAGAAGGCTTACCATCCCACAGAATATCTCACCAATATTGGCCTCCCTCATGGAATCTTGCTGGGCAGAGTAAGGATATGAATTTGATCGTACTTAGAATTTTCTGTGATAAAAGGGTGTCTTTGGTATGAATTTGAAAGGACAAGTATCTAATTAAGTAGATTTAGGCAAGAGGGATCCATGATCCGAGTTTTTTTAGTGGATGCTAGTTGTGGTCATCTAGGCAAATACTGGATTTGCAATGGTTACTTTCTAGAGCTTAGTTCCCTTTCAATTTATCACAAAAAGGACAGTTAAGTTTACATGGACTAAAATTATAAGAAAAAATCTAATTTCATATAATCTTACAGAAATATGGCAGAAATGAATGGAAAAAGAGAATTCATGTACCCGACCTCAACTAGTTTAGGGTTGAGAATTTGTTGAGTTTGTTGAGATTTGCAATGGTTGGGCAATAATAGAAATTCTTGTTTTGTTAAGGATGAACTATAGGACTTTCAGACTAAGCATTTTTTTTTTTTGGGGGGTAATTCTAAGCATTGGTTAGTGGACAACATTAATAGGAGGAATGGAAATTTTTCAGAATTTTTGCTAGTCTCTGCTGCTGTCATATATTTTATGGATCTTTTAGTTCCTTTAAAGATGTAATTGTTTTAGGATAATTTGGGACATAAAATTTGAAACATCAAAATTTTTATAGTCAAAAGTAGGATCCAAGCTTCCTTTTCTTTTGTATTTTGAGGTCTTCGTCTCACCAATCCTGCATTCTGATGCATTTGAGTATATCTATCGCAATTCCTATTTCTCTCGAGTTCTCATAGCAGAGTGAATATACCTTCAATTTAATTCAAGATATATTGCTCGACCACTGTCTGATGTCCTTATTCTGTTGACAGTGACCCTGCTCAGCGGCCCTCATTTGCCAGTATAGTAGACACACTGAAGAAGTTGCTAAAATCTCCACTGCAACTAATGCAGCTGGGGGGGCCTTGAAAGTGTCTTCCCACATTCAGAGAAACATGTTGTACATGGAGAATGCCGGTGTCCCTTTCATCTCTAATACCGACTGACCCGAATCTTGCAACAACTGGGGATATATATATATATATATTATGCTTGTTATCTAATTCATTTGAAAGACAACTCTGGCCATCAAAGTTTTCAAGTTTTCAAAGTTACCAACTCTGGATTCTCTCTCTCCCATAAGCTCATTTCTTATGGCAAATCTGAATTATTTTGGAAGTTCATAAAGTTGGTAAATGTTTTGTTCGTTATCCTGGATTCCGGGCAGGAGCTGTTTTTCAACTGTGTAATAATGTGGTGAAACTCCTGAGAGATTTAGCGCATATATATATATATATATATAAGAATTTGCTATTTAGCATATTCTTTTTTTGAAAGAAGGATTGGAGCGTGTATGCAAATTTGAAAAAATTACCATGCTATTTCACGTCCATTTTTTTCATTTCAGTTGTTTCTTTTAGAATAGAGGAAGTCCGTCTAACATAGCTTGCATTGTGAGCTTAAGTTTAAACAATTGAAGCTGAGGCGCTGAAGGGACTTGCTGTGAAGCTGGAAAAAAGAAAGCAAATTCGGTCTGAAATCTAACTTTCCCTCGTGTAAATCCCAACCAAAAAAAAAAAAAAAAAATTGTTTTTGTTCTCCGAGTTGCTTTCCTATTCTTAATTTGGGGTATGGGTGACATTCTAAATGAAGCCCTTGCAGGGGCACCACTTAAAAATGAAATAAAATACTAATAATATAATCTTTGATATTTTATTCAGGGGGTGTTTGGTGGTACGATAAAAAGTGAGATAAAATGAGATAATTTGTGAGTTCGTAATTCGTACAGTTAGATAAAAAGTGAATAACTTTTAGAGTTTTTTGGAATTTTTCAGCCATCCAAACATTTCCTGTAATCTTTTGAAAGAATCAATTTTGTTTCATGGTACTTTATTGTGGATGTATTAAGAAAATTGAAAAAAAGAAATAAAAAAAAGCTTTTGGACTAAAAATTTCAAATTTGGAATATGTTAAAGATTTCTTTCCAGTTTGATAACATTCATGTTTATTATTCTACTGTTTATGTTCATAGAATTTGGAAAATTGACTAATAATGTGTTTCTTAAATATGTTTTTATTTTTTATTTTTGTTTTCAAAATAATAAGAACTTGTAAAAAAAAGTGTAAACGAAAAAAGTATATTTTGTCAATTTTAATACTTTGTCTATTTTTATTGTATCATATTAAAATAAATTATTTTATTAAATTAAAATTATTTTTAATAAATAATATAATTCAATCAATTAATTTAATTAGTTAATTTAATGAATTTAATTAATATGAATTTAATTTATTTTTTTATATTATTTTTAATAAATAATAAAATAAAATTAATTAAATTGATTTAATTTAATTATTTAATTAATTTAATGAATAGTAAATATATTTTATTAAATTATAATTAATAAGTAATATAATTAAATTATAATTAATATATTTTTTATTTACTGAATTAAATGATATAATAATTATATTTTATTCATTTATTTTTAATAAATAATATAATTAATTTATAATTTAATATATTTTTTACTTATAGAATTAAATAATTTTTGATAAATAATAAAATAAAATAAATTAACTAATTAAATTAAATTGAAATATATTTAATAAATTTAATTAATTTTTTAAAAAATTAGTAAAATTAAGTATTTTATTAAAATAAAAAATTAATAATTATAAATAAAATTATAATTTTAGACGTAATTTTAATTTTGATTTTAGAAAAAAATAAAAAATATAAATAAATAAACATAAATAAAAATGACAACGTTATAAAATTGTAATGAATCTGGTTACACTTATTAATTAGGATATACAATTCTTTAAAAATTCATGCGCTGGAATTTTAAAATTTAATAGAATTTAAGTTAAAAGTTTTTTTTTTTTTTTTGGGCGGCCGGGTATTACAACATTAAATATTATAATAGGAAAATGTACTCGTATATATGAATATGCGAAAATAATCGATAATAATTAAGTTATATACAGCATAGCGTTAAATTGGCAATCTTTGATACCAAAGATGATTACTTGTTCTAGGGCCCAATGTTGAAGACTATTCTTTCTCCCCCAGCCCAGTATGACGTTGTTAAATTAAAATTAGAAGCCGAAGGAATTCGTTTTTTTTTTTTTTTTTTTACCTCTCTTAATTCTTAAATATTAGATTTTTTAATTAAAAAAAAAAATCAAGTCAAACCAAATCAAACCAAACTAAGTCTTTTCCTATTAGGTGAGATCGGTTATTTGGATTTGACGACGTCAATCAAATTTGTGCAGGATCATGTTCCATGTAAGCAATGTTATATTTAATAATTTCTTTCCAATTATTCTTGGATCTCCCTCCCCCTCTCCTACTCCTAGTAATCTCCATACTTTCACACATTTTAATAAGTGCTTCTGTTGGATGCCTTATAAGATGGCCGAACTATTTTAATCGATATTCTCTCGTTTTATCTTCAATGGATGCTATTCATACTTTATCTCTAATTTTCTTGTTCCTAATCCAATCTCTTCTTGTGATTCCGCACATTCATCTTAACATTCTCATGTCTGTAATTGTCATCTTTTGAACATTTTAATACAAAAGAAAATGCAATGAAAATAAATTAAATTATTTGAATCACAAAAAAGTAAATTTTTGATAAATATCTATTATTTTTCTTTTCAGTTTTGTAATTCAATAAAAGAATTAATCTCTTTTTATTTCCTTTTTCTTTCGCATATTTAAGATTTAAGCATAATTATTAATAATAATAGGAATAAGAACAAATAGTCAAACCCATAATTCAATATGGCCTTTTTTTTTTTTTTTTTCCCCCTCTTTAGCAAACTGAAGATTTAAACATATAATTAATGACGAGAAGAAGAAATAGAGTGAAGCCCATATTAAACCGTGGGGCATGCAAAGGTTGACCCGTTCTCCCCACGCCAAGCATTAATCACCGTTACGGTTGACCCCTTGCTTCCCACGACAAATTTCATAATTAGAGACTAATTCTTTATTCAGATAAAATTATTCAACAATTAAAGGACACTATTCAATTCAACTAAAGGCCATGGTTTTTCATGGACCCCAACCTTAAGGCTCAACCACTTGCCACTTTTTTTTCTTTTTAACGACTTTTTCATATATATATATATATATATAAAATGAAAAAGTAGTTAAAAAAAAATATATTAACGTGATTTTTGATATTTTAAAGTATTTTTTAGTAATTTTTTTAAATGTGAATGATATACCAAAAACTACCGATTAAACTTGTCAATGAACTA
>JAVXUM010000037.1:7358218-7371395 GCA_035590655.1 Pouteria glomerata
CCCCCCCCCCCCCCGCCCCCCCCCCCCCCCCCCCCCCCCCCCCCCGGAGTGAGCAAGTTCTTCTCTGCTGTTCTGGTGCCTGCATATTAGACTGACAATCGGAACAGAGACTTCGGTTTCCTCGTATATTTAAATTTTAATCTGCTAGTCATTTGCTCTTTCTACCAAGCAGAACAATTTCCCATCTCTGTAACTATATTTTTTATTCGTATCTTTACGTAGAAAACGCAATAATAGTTGTTGCGGCGATGTCAAAACTCGTACTTGCGTTGAAGTAGGCAGTTTTTAATGTGGCTTTTTAAGGAATAATCTAGGAAATGGAGAGAGTGGAATAAAAATTGGTGTATTATTGTTCCGGTTCTTTGTTATAGATTGAACCGTTAATATTTACATTGGTTTCGTCCTCCTGGTTTCCTTTTTCTGAGTCTTCTGCCATATTCTCCTCTCTTTGAAGTCTCCTCGGCATTAATTTGGTTTGGCCAATTGTTAACTATAGGAGTAGTTTGGGAGTTATTTGAGGCGTGCACAAATTAGTCTGGTAAATGGAAAAAAAAAAAAAAAAAAAATTGAGAGCCTTCTGCAAATTTGTCTAAAATTATGTTTTTTTTTTTTCTTCTTTTTTGTTCCCCCGGAAACAGCTTTTTGACAATTGTATATTTTGGTTTCTTTGTTCTTGGTTTTTTGAAAACAAAATTTGAGACTTGGTCTGGAACGGAAAAAGTTGGTTTTTTTTCTTTAAGATTTATTTTAATCTTAAATGGCTTTGTTTTATTAATTTTTTTTTTTTTAATTTGGTAGTTTTTAGGCATGCTGTTCGTATCTGTACAAAAAATATATAAAAAAATTATGCTTCTAAATAAGGAAAATTGTTTTACACGTAAAAAAAAACTATAATATTTTTCTATGAATGTGAAATTATATGCTTAAAAGTTATCAAATAAAAAAAATAAATAAATAAATAAAAAGGAGAAATCAAAATTTAATGATAAGAAGTTTTTTTATTTTCCGGCAATCAGATAAAAAGTCCTGTTAGACGGAAAAAAAATTAATTTATTCATTTTCAAACTAAACCTAAAATCAGAATTAACAATGGCAGTATCAGAAAATAAAATTAAAATTAAAACCAAAACTAAGTTAATTCTTTAAAAAATTCTGTTAAAATGATGTGATAAATTGTTATTCGACGAAGCCCCTGATTCAGGATTTGAAATAACCTTCACTATACTTGAAACCCACGCCTCTGGGGAAAAAAACAATAGTATAGATTGCTTTTTGTTATTCTCCAAAAATAATAGCATAGGTCCAGACTATTCATGTTGGTTAGTGTCTTTACTCATTTTGATTAGTATTTTGGAAAGAGGAAAGATTTAGATATTGTTTGGTATATACCTTTAAAAATAAGAAAAATAATTAAAAATACATTTAGCCATTCGAGTTTTCAAAACTTAATTTAGAAAACATTAAATGGGTTTATACATTAAATATAAAGCGACCAAAAGTATAACATGGATATGGATACGAATATGATACGCTTGTGAACATAAATATAATGCCTTTAAAAAAATTAAGATGCATGATAGAAATATAGTAAAAAATATATATATAAATTTTGTATATTTTTATTAAGTATATATATGAATATATTTTTAATGACAACCAATTTAATAATTTAATACATTTAATATGTAAAATATAGCAAACTATAAAGACATATAATCTTATAATTTTAAAAGTTTTGACTATTTAAAATTATATTTGCCTTAATCGTATATATATATATATATATATGAAGATCGCATTTATTAATTTTGCTATACAAATATTTTACGATCTTTTTTTTTTTTTTTTTTATAACTCAGGGTGTTCGGATTAGCTTGCGCGCATTTTGACTAATCCCTGGTGGCCTTGAAGCTAATGACCAGGTAAACTCTCAGTGACCCTTAGGAGATTCGAACTAGTGATCACTGGAGAACAAATTCATACCAGTTGAGCTACCCCTCAAGGTTGAAATATTCTATGATGGCTCCTATTAATTTTGTGAACTTTAATCTCAAATTTATTCATTTAGAATTCATATATCTATGCAAATGAAATTTTAATTTCTTTGTTATTCTTTCTCCAGCGTCAAAACAAAGATTCTTGAGGTAAACTCACCTTTGCTCTTCTCTCGCATTGTACCCTTACTTGGCAACATTGTAGAATCCACATTTAGATGTAGTCGAAATGAATTTGTCTTCAGCTCTCCTATTACACTCGCACAATCTGTCTCCATTTCATGTCAATTTGACTCACAAACACAAATTCTAAACAAAAAAAAAACAAAAAAAAAAAAAAAAAAAAAATCTACGAATGAGGCGGCGATGTTCTTAAATCACTGGTTTGTCTCTGCAGAGCAGGACTCATGCACTGGAAAAGCGAAGGCTTCTGCCTCTTCAGCTTCACCCCGAACAAGAAGGACGTCAACGGTATCCTAGATCGACTCTTGGTGCGTCGATGCGCTCCCGAAATCCCCATCTCTTCTTCCAAACCCGAAACGATTCTCGCAATTTTAACTCGAAGCTCCTTCACTCGTTCAACTCCAACCTTCAATTCACAGGCGACCTTCTTGTTCTCTTGCCTCATGTTAAGAATCTCCCCTTGAAACTTGGCAGCCTCGTAATCAGAGAGCTCGCTCTCTCCCCCTCCTCCCGCAGACAAGCTCAAGATCTCTTCCTGAATGCTCGAGAGGGACGCCAGTCGGTTCTGCAGATCGTCCTCCAGAAGCGCGTTGTGTTCGAGCCACAGCCCGAGCTCGGTTTGGATCTCTTTTAGATGCTTGTAAATCGGTCGCAAATCAGAGCTGATGGAGCGTTGTTTGGAGCTCCCTTCGCGTCTCCTTCTCTCTCGTAGCTCTTGAAGCTCTAATAGTAGATCCTTAACCGAGGTCTGGAACTTCTTTATTTGGTGAAATGAGGTGCTGAATCTCATCCAGAACTCTATGTTCTCTTCCAAAAGCACATCGATCTCCATCCTGAACTTCCTTCCGATGGACCAGTCTCTCCCTTCTCTGCCTCGAGGAGTTTCCAGTGCTAGATCAGCCGCGGTTGATTTGTCTGTTCTCTCGAGGGATCTGAGTCGTTCTTCCTCCAACAACTGGGAGAGTTGTTTCCTCTGCGCAGATGCAGATGAAGAAGCAGATTCTTCATCGGATCCTTCCGTAGTCGCGTTCAGCTTTTCCACCAGAGACTGAATCTCCACGTCTTTTGACGCGTTCGCGCTCCTTAGCTCCTTGATCTGCTTCGCAGATTTGAAGAGGGTCTCACGGTTCTTCCTCTCTGCTTCGCCGAGCTTCTTCTTTGTTTCCTTGAAGTGCCTTAGCGTCGAAGTGTACTGCCGCAGCAGAATCTTCTCTCTTTCGTCAATACCGTTCGAGAACATTTGCGTCCAATTCGGTTGTTGTTCTTCTTCGTCCTTGGTTTCCAGTTCACTTTCCGGTTGTTCTTCTTCGTCGTCCTTGGTTTCCAGTTCACTTTCCTGCTCGCAGCTCTCTGCTTCTTTATCGTCTTTTATCTCATTCTCTATTTTTACAACTTCTGAGATCAGAGAATCGTTAGACGCTTCTTGATTGTACGGGCTGGATTGGATGCTGTTGTCTTCTTCGGTTTTAACTAAGCTTCCGAGTTCTTGATTGTCAGAGTTCTTCTTTCCCTCTCTTTTCACTGCTTCCGTCGAGGTCTCTGAACTATCAGTAGATGCAGTTATATTTTCATTTCCTGCAATATACAAGAGCAGTTAAATTTTGTTAAGAGAAACTAATGCAGTTTAAGAGTTCATAATGCTAATGGCTAAAGATCACCTTCTGTTTTGGCCTCATTTTCTGAATTGGCTGGAACAGTTTTCAATTCTTTGAACGGAATGATGACATTGTCGTCCTCCTCGTCCTGCTTCACAGTCTGCAATTTCTCAGAAAGATGATCGAAACCGAGGCTAGCCTCAGAGAACCCAATCCCGAGGTTTCTGTTTTGTTCCTGGACGTTCTGGTTGAGGTTTTGAACTCGAAGCAGTTCTAGCGTCAACTCCCTTATCTTTTTGCTCTTGCTGTCCGAATCCTCAATCAGAGCTTCCTTGTCCTCCTCCAGGCTCCGGAGGTGCGCTTGAAGCTCTTTTGTCTCCGATTTCAATCCTTCCACCATCACGTTCTGGGCGGACGCCGCAGTTTCCAAGGTTATCACCTTGTTCACAAGCTCATCGATCTTCTCCGCCAGCTCAGACATGGTGAGAGCCATGCTGGAATCCTCCTCTAACTGTTCTTTGATCTTCTTCCGCAAATCGCACCTCTGTTGTTCTTCCTTGCTGCAAACTTGGGGGACTCTGTCCTCTGATTCTTCCGGGCTTTTGTTCGCAATCTCGAGGGTCCCCAGGGGTTCTTTTCCGCCATTGCTGCGACATCCAAATTCCTCTTTAAGAAGCTCAAACTTCTCCTTAGCTTCCTTAATTTTCTGATTCTCTTCTCCAGCCTGTTCGTTCAAATTCTCCTGTTTCTCTTGAAGCCGATTCAATGTCTCCTGGCATGATTTCAACGCAGTGGCCGCCATCAACGTCCGAGCTTCGTCGTCTTCAATAAAAGTCCCAATGCCAAACTCGTCCTGTAAGCTATTGACTCTCGCTTGCATTTCTGTGACCTGGTCTTCGATTTTCCAGTACTTTGTGAGCCTACTTTCATACGAGATCTTCATAAACTCCTTCTCAGTCTGAAGCCCCAGAATCTTCTTCTGAAGCTTATCAATCTCCTCGAGTGCCTCGGCTTTGGTCAGCCCCGAAGCAGGAGCAGCAAAAGTACCAGAAGCACCCCTCTTCAAAAATCCCTTCTTTGACATCAACCTAGCTGGGGCCTTGGAACTTTTCTGTGGAGTTAATTTCGCGATGTTCAACTGTGGGGCAACAGGCAAGTCCTTGGAGGGCTGCTGGGGAGATTTTGCTCGGAAATTCTCTTCGTCTTCTTCGTCCATCGCGAGTTCTAGTCGTTCAGGGTAAACCACAGCAATGGTCCGATTAGCGCTTTGTAGCTCCCTCGACACATGGTCAAATTTTTCTGCTAAAGCTCTGTATTCTCGGAAACAATCTTCTATGAAGTTGAGTAATTCCGGCCTCTTCCTGTAGTACATTTCTGCCCTCTGTGCAAAGGAGTCCCCCTCCTCCCCTATGATGCCAAGTATGTATTCTACCTTCTCCTCCATATCTGTAATTCCACAATTGCAGTATATATCAATAATCAAACTTCTTATATCCATATAATCACGGATGGAAACAGAAATATCAGAAGGAGAAACCGAACTTCCCAGGTACTACCAATAGTAATTTTGAAAATTATGAGAAGAGGCCACGGTTGTTGGCCACCCATTGTCCTTTCTTTCCCTAGTTTTGTCCCTTGGTATGATAATATAGGTGGTACATTCATGTTTTCCTGATACAATTCATTGAATAATTTGTGAATCATTTAAAATCATTAGATTTTTTTTTTCAACTACAATGTTATTCTATTTCCTACTGGGAAAAGGCTTGATTTGGTTTACAATGTTCTTCTATTTTCTGTCTTCTTTCTTCTTTTTTGAAAAAGAAAATAACTTTTCCCCTTTGTAATTCATTCTAGTTATGAAGGCACTTTTGAGTTTTTGAGCATCTTTTAACCCTCCCATAATGAGCATGGCAATCATATTACAAACTTACAATATTTCTCCGTAATCATAGCAGAATCTTATTTTGAAGAAAAATATGAACTCATGTGAATAGGAAAATCTTTTGATTTACATATTACCAAAGACAATGTATATATATACATACAGAAAACGAGAGAAAATTTTATGATTTTACCTGTTTCATATTACCATATTTGTGACCAACACGTTGAGAAACTAGGTAATGTTGATAGAAAATTGGAAAAACAGATTAAAGGTCAAAAGGTTTCTTGATTCAATTCTAACCTCAAAATATGTAAGTATATATATATTATATATAGATGAATATGTAAGAAATTGAGGTGAGAACCCAGATTGGGGTTATCAAGGAAGATTGATTACCTTGGAGGCTTTGTTCCAGCCAGTTTGATTGCTTTGTCCTCACATGGCTTGCCCACCACCACGAATATGCATTCCTGGCTGCTCTGTGCAACATCTCTCTCTCTCTCCCCTCCCTTTCTCTCTCTCTCTAAAATTTTCTAATCCATAAAAAACTTTGCGACAAACAATCTTTCTTTTTCTCTCTGAAATCGGAAAAGAGATGGAAAACCCATTAAGATGAAGAATGAACAGAAGATTCTGATATATAGAGATCAAACCCAGCTTTGTGGGAATATGACATGCCTATGGAATTGTTCATCCAAAAACAATGTCCTGTTTGGGATGGACACACATGTTGGTTTCCTCAACAAACTGGGTTTTTCTCCAATTGGCGTACGTACCGGCACTGCCACGTGGGGCGTATCTCAGAATGAGGCAGGCATGCCCCTTTATGCTTTGGAGTTGGGCCGCGGCTGCTATGTTGAGTTAAAATTTAATAATTTAAATTTATAAATATATAAATATTTATATATTTTTAATTTAATAATAAATATTTAATAATTTAATATTATTGAATTAAAAATATATAAATTATTTAAATTATTAAATTTTAATTCAATAATATTTGATTTTATAATTATCAAACGACATCGCTGAATTTTGATTAAATATTTTAAAAAAATATTGTTATGTAAGAAAAATTTATAAAAATAAGTTTATCCATAATCATCAAGCTGACATCGTCCGGTGTCCTTTTTCCCTTTTATTTGAATTGATTAAAATGACATATTCATGTTGTATTATTTTAGTAATTTAATTTATTTTTATTTTTAAAATTATATTATAAAAGTTTGTCCGAATAAGGTACCAGTTAATTTTTATTTACTTATTAATTTTTTCCCAAACATAGATTTTTTTTTGTTACAATTTTTTTCATTGAAATTTAATCTTCTCTTTATAGAAGTTGTATCTTTTAATCATATTAATAATATTCGCATAAATAATGATAATAACATTCACATTCATTTAGAATTCGTTTAACTAAAAAAAAATAGTGAAAAAGTTATTTTTAAATTTTTTATGAAGTATTTATCCAAACAAAAAGAAAGTTAAAAGTTTTTTTTTTTTAAAACCAACCGCAGCTTAAAACTAAGGATAGATTTTCTGCACCCAAATCGTAAGAATTTTGGAATGGCAATTTTTTCATCAAATCATAAGACTTTTGTTTGGGGGTGTCTTGGGGTGTTTGAAAGAAAAAAATTTAGTAAAAAATATTATAAAAATATAATTAATTTAATATAAAAGTGATATTTATTAAAATTTAATTAAAAAAATATAAAAACATAATTAAATTTTAATTAAATTTTATAGACCTAGAATTAGTTGATGAGACTTTGCGCTTAATTCCATATCTTGACAAGACACTTCTTTGGTTTAGAAAATTCTTAATTGGAAACAACTCCACAAGATCCCGGAAAAGCAGGAATTTTTTTTTGGGCGGGGGGAAGGGTTTGGTTAAAAAATTCTTTCGAAATAAAAACATATGTCAGAACGCAATTTTCTATTTATATTTTAGATCTCTCTTGCGTTTTATACTTACCTTAAAATGTATTTTAATATTGAGTTTTGTGTAATAAAATTATATATATTTATTATTCATTTTTCAAATTTTTTATTTTCTTTTTATTCTTTTCTTTTTTCACTCTTATCCAGTTGTAGTGTTTTAAAATTTTTAATATATCACCTTTAAATTTTGAATATATCTCTTTAATTTTTAGTATAGAAAAAAATTGAAACGACATATTTTAAAAATCTTAAAAAGATCTATTTTTTATATTAATTTTTAAATAAGAGAAAATATACAATCTGAAAATGCAATAGATATTCATAGCAATGATAAGATCTGTTTTTATATCGGATAAGGAACAAAAAGAATCTGTTATAGATATACACAATGAACGCACGTCAGTACACAGATAAAAAGGAATACAAGACGTTTTTCATATAAAACGTAAAATTTATATAACAAAATATAATTATTTTTAAAAATGTTCTACTCACAGATTAAGGTTTAAAGGTCAAGATTAAGTTTTATTTTTTAACAAATGATTAAGATTTTTCACAAAATTTTTATTTTTTTATCCTGCATCGACAAAACACTATAAGTTTACTTTTTCTTTCACTTATAAATGCATTAGAATTATCAAATATGATTTTAATAAATAATAAAAAAAAACTCATAAGTTTTTGAAAGGGACGTACTTTCTTGGGTTCTTTTTTTGAAATTCACTTGTTCATGGGTTCCAAAATAGGAACTCACTTGCTTAAAAATTTAATATAGTTGTTAAATTTATATATTTCAATTATATTAGTAATTAAATTAAAAATACAGATAAAAAATATAATTAAACTAAAAAACACAGATAAAAAATATTAAATAATAATTAAATTATTTCTCATATAACAACAACTCCTAGTATTTATAGAATTTAAAAGTACAAAAAAATTGAATATTAATTAGGGTTAGAAGTAGTTATTTTTCTATATTAATCATTCTACTTTTTTAGTGTTATATATATTAAAATTAAATTAGTCTTATTGGAGTATTTTTTTTCTAAATTTTAATTTTAAATTTAAATTAATAAGGTTGACTATATTTATATATAAAACACAACACATTTCAAAAATATCATCTTACAAATTAAAATCTAAAACTTTCTCTTAAATTCTTACTCAGTTTTTAGATCACTTCACATTCTGATAGACCATTGAATTGAGCTTATGATCATATCTAAAGAGTTGTATTAAGGAACATAAAATTTTTATTTTTTAGTATTACAAATGCATGTATATTTAATTTTAATTGAGAAGTGTCGTAGACACGAGTTATTTACTAGTAAAAATATATTTTTGGGCTACTCAAAATATACTGAAAACGCAATCTGATGTTTTTAGGTTTAATGAAAATTATTTTCATATTGTGTTTCCATTAATTGTATTGTAATATATTTTTAATTAGACAGTAATTTTTATATTTTTTATTATAGTAATAGTAAAAAGAAAATTAAATTCACTAAAAAAATATTAAATTAGCTAATAAAATTCACTAAACCGAAGACTTTGTTAATATTAAAATAATTTTTTTTCATTTTTTTCTATTGAATACTCGGAAATATTAGTTAATGAAAAATTAATACAAGTCATTAAAATTATATAAATTTATTGATAGTACACTCTATATGATTAATTGTTCATAGTAAAATATCATATTAGTTATTTAATTTCGAATTTATTGAGAATATATTATATATGCTTATCCCGTTATATATTCACAAATATATTATAATCTTGATAAATTAATAATCTCGATTAAATTATATTTTTGGCTGTCTTGATTTGGGACTAATGTAGTAAATTAATAATTTTTTAAATTTATAAGATAATAAATTTAAAAAAAAAACATGCATGTCATGACTTGGTTAGAAGGCCTTTAGAAATATGATTTCAATATTACTTATTTGCTTCTGAAATTGGCGTCTCTTCAGGTATCATCTCTAACCTTTTTTGGTGCATTAATAAACTCTTGTGGTGTTTTCATATTGCAAAAGAAAACTATCTAATGTGATTGTTACCTAAATTGCATCTTCAACTTTATTTTTTTTTTGGGGTCTATTTTATGGACTTATTTTGGTTAAACAATTACATAAAATAATGATAATTTATAATTCAATAATTAGATAATATACGCATAATCACAAAGGTTAATATTTTAAAAAAAATAAGGAATACATTATAAATTAATTTAATTAATTAATTTATAAATTAATAAATTATTAATTTATCAATTAAATAATTTCTTAATTAATTAATAAATTTTCATCGTCCGGAAGTTATTAATTTCTAAAAGTTTAACTGTATTAGAAACACCCTTAAAAGGCATACAAGTATTATTTAAAATTATCCATTTTAACTACAAATGAATTAATACTTGCAAAAACAGAAAACAACGAAGGAAAGTGGTCCGGAGATTCCTGATCAATGAATCTTCGAAGATCAGGTGAAATTGGAAGCTAGAGCCGAGAGAGAATAAGAATAAATGGCTAGAAGTAAGCATTACCTCAATCGTTCATTTGCATTTGATATTTATAGCAATGCTACAGTAACATCCTCGTTTACACCTTACTGGTGACGACAAATAGTCACTAGTTCATTTTGTTTAAAATTATCACAGCTGCAAGATGAAGGCGAGATCTAACGGCTGTGATGATTTTAAACGAAATAAACTGGTAACTACCTGTTGTCACTAGTAAAATATAAACGAAAGGTATAAGTGTAGCATTTTTGTGATATTTATAAGTACGTAAAATAAAAATTAATTGCGCTTTGATTTAACTGTAATATTCTGTTGTTTCACTTATCTCTCTTCTTTCGATACATAAATGAAGGTTTGGCACGTATTTAATGCGCGTAATGTGAATTTAAGAGAATTCGTGAAATGTGACAGTCTGTAGGATGTGTTTTTTTTGTTTCATCCTATCTCTTCTACTAACTAGATATACTAACTCTATTAACATTCTAATTAAATAATTACAATCTAACTAAATCATAATTATACTTTCTTCACCCAAGTATATATTAATTCTGGTCAAGTGATTCCAAACATAAATTAGTTGTCCCCAATATAACCTTAAATATGGTCAGATGATCAATTGAATGGACAAGATTTAGTCACAAATTAAGTTTATATTTAGTACCATCAGTACCACCAAATACTCACATGACCATTCCATCCACTTTAATATATATATATACATACGTATATATATACAAGATTTTCTTTTCCGTTAAGTCTTTTTCTTTTTCAAAGAAAATTTTCAAATTCTTTATTGTACTTATTGCATCAATAAAGTTATTGCATTTAACTTGAGTGTGACACACTGTAACCATTTTTGTGATAAATATAAATCTCTATATAATTGATCTGTCCTAAATTTTTACTTCAAGTTCACAGGTCACCTATTAAAATCTCTATTAACTTTGAAGCAATATTCTTTTTGGGTGATTCGTTCCTCTTTTATAGGACAATATTTAATATGCTTAATACATCATATTATTAATCTATATAGTAATTAATATAATTTGCAATGTTAAATTATTAGTACATTTAATTAAATTTAAGATTCAAAAATTTTACCAAAAATTAATTTGACTGTACTATTAATGATATGACATATTCAACATAAATTTGATACACTGATATTAAACGTCAGTCGCTAATGAGATAGTAAGTTACATTTATTAAATATTTTTTCCTCTTTTATTTATATTCTTTTTTTTTTTTAAACATTTCTAGCTTTCATTATTTTAATAAATAATTTCCATTTCATGCTCATAATTAATCACTAACGCCATTTCAATAATTTTCATTTCATGCTCATAATTAATTATAAATATTGTTTTACACATGTCGACATCCATATATCAAATTTTATCCAGCACAAAATTTTGTGTATAATTCACGATGGGTAAGTGTACTAGTCTACATTGGAGCATACTTAGCTCAAAAAATTCACATTAGAATTTCTTGAAAATTACTACATCTTGGAATTTTTTTTTAATTTTCATTTTTTTGCTTTGCTAAACCTTATGAAATAAAGAATGATAAATAGATTTCTTTGTTTTTTCTATCCCTTATCCAACTATACATAAAAAAAAAAAAAAAAAAAAAAAAATCTTTATTTTGTTTTTTGCTTGTAAATTAATTGTCTCCATCAATATTAACAAAGCATTTATTACTTGTGTTTAATAATTAAATGGTGTTTCATAATTATTTGAATGATACATTAAATTTTTGGATAAATATATATATTCTTACTAAACACATAATTTTATAACAATAAATGCAAAACAAAAAGTTGAGACACATCGATACTAATACATACCATACTAATAACAAAACTAAAAGAAAAACTACGTACCCACGCTACAATCCACAATATTGATCACAAAAATCCTCTTTCAGCAAACCTAGAATAGGCACAACCTCAAATCCCACACTCAATTACTTGCAACAATATATTTTTTTTCTTTCTTTTTTTTTTTTCCTTTTTTCATACTATTTACATCTCTCCCTTTTGTTTAGAGAGTTGATACTACTCACAGAAAGCATAAGATAGATTCACAAACTACAATCATATTTACACCAAAGAATAGAAAAGCAGAATATCCACACCCCACAAACTCTTTTTTCTTCTTCTTCTTCTTCTTCTTTTTATTTTGTATTTTAGTTTTCATTTTTTATTCTTGAATATTCACATCAGACCTTCCATCCAAGCCCAGCCAAGGAACCGTAAAAACCTTAAATTCTTCAACCTCTGCAGCTTGTTTCTCCATCAATCAAACCCCACATAAGCCCGTTCTAGTAAACCAAATTTTTTTTTTTCTTCCTTTTTCTCCTTTTTTTTCTTTTTTTCTATTGTTCCATTTTTGTATGCATATGTACATATATATTTTGCAATTGTTTGTGATAATGAGAAAAGTTCCCCCAAAGAAGCAAGGAGGAGGAGCATGAGCATCTGCAAACGTTAGCAGTTCCGGAGAGAGGAGAGCCATTCTTCGATATACTTCTCGCTCTCTGCCCAATAAAACAAAAGGGATATATATATATATATATAAGAACACAGAATGGATTATGAACTGTAGAGACAATGTGAAAGAAAAGTATGATTACAATTTGCTTGTTATGTCTATTTAAATGCATGCATGAAAACGAATACGCCCAACTCAGGAGAAAAGACTGTAAAATTAAACCAACAAGAAAGCGTTTAATAGTAAATCCTAAGGTTTAGGGTCCTATTCGTAATCTAACAAGGCTCACAATTTTTGATGTTTTGTCTGAATCAGATTTGATTGTCAATGAACAATGATACCATCAAAGAAAAAGCAAACACAGAGAGATTTTTCAACATAAGTTGTGATGTAAATACCTAAAAGGAAGGTTCTAATCAACAATGGCAGCAGCTAGATGCAATGTTCAAACCAGCACAGCTGGCAAGTGATGAGAATAATATCACAAGAATAGGTACATATGACAATCACAGGCAAACACCAACCACCCGGGGGGGGGGGGGGGGGGGGGGGGG
>JAVXUM010000037.1:7384937-7395022 GCA_035590655.1 Pouteria glomerata
GGTCCTGCATGCGTTACTCGTCAACTTGAGCACTGGATTGAGAAGCTTGACCTCAACAAAGTTGAGGATCGGTAATGTGAATGGATGGGAGGTTTTTTTGAGATGGAGTGCTTGCTATAAAAGATTCCATTCCTGAAGACATTGGAAAGAGAGAGTTCAAATCTCTAGTAAGCTTTTGTTGTAAGAGTTTTGAGCATATCTAGTTGTTGATTTTTCTTCTTTTTACTTTTATTTATTTTTTCTTTCAGACCTTAGGTTTGTAGAATATGAATTTTGGTTGGAAGAGTTGGTAGATGGAGTTTAAATATGGAACTATTTTCAGGTGATTCAAATCCTGGCTCCTTGATTATGCTTCTATTTTATGGTTGTCTTTTGCTTATTACTTCAAATGCTAACCATTGTAGCACAGTTTCTTAGGAGCTAGTTTGATACCCATTTTCACAATTTTATTTTATTACCTTATTTGATACATTTGTTTGAAATATTACTTTATGCTTAATTTTACTTTTTTTTTTTTTTTTTTTTTTTAAGAAATGGAATAGAGTAGTAGCATAAGAATGATCATTCTATTTCATTCCCTTCATTAACTAGGCCTTAGTTTAGTTTGATTTAAAAAAAAAATAGCTTCTATTTTTTTTCCCAGTTTTATATTTTTTAAATAAAATTTAATTTTTTTCCCTGTTTTATTTTTTTTATATTAAAATTTAATTTTTTTTTTCCTTCTAGTTTTGGTAGATTCTACCGTTCTAGGCACTTTATTTACATCTTTTTTAAAAAAATTAAAAATGTTTTAAAATAAAAAATAATAAAAGGTTACAAAATGAGCAAATAAAATTTACTCTTGTTTTTACCCATTTGTAACTTTTTACATTTTTAAGTATTTTTTATGCAACTTTTTTTTTTTAATATGTGAAAGAGATCCATAAAACCTAGCAAAGGTACAAGGGAATTCAAATTTTGATCAGAAGAAACCGCATAAGACTAGTTTATGGTTGTCAACCAAACTAGCCGAAACTTGCACTAGAAGTTGATGTAAGCATCGTATTAATGTGCACTGCCCATTAAAAAAAAAAAAAAAAATCACATGGTCCAGGTGGTTTCGAACACGTGGCTCTATATATATGAAATAATTCAACAATTTTCCAAAAACTAGAAGAATTGTATTCAAAACAGTTTTAGTGTGACAACAGAGTATAATGGTTAACAGTGCCATTAATTAAGAATCCAGACTTCGCGAACCATAAAGACTTGCATATCGAACAAACTCCGACTGCTACAAAGCAACAACGGCTGAAATGAATAGAGACCAAACAAACATTAGAACAAACCGCTGGAACACAGCCATTGCTTGTTCAACTAAAAAACACAGATATAACAAATTCTGCTGGCTATGGCAGCAGTAAGAGAAACCTGATCATCAATGGAGGATCGATCAATCCTCAACATCTCAGAGCTACCACTCGTTAGATCCTTCCCTCAATTCACCCCAAAAAGATAAAAAACTGATGTCTTGGGTTGATCACAAAAAATGGTCTGGATAATTTTTCAATGATGCAGATGGAAGGATACTTGAGAGTTCAAAGGCCTTGGTTCTCTTTCTCGTCTCTTGTTCTTTGCTGCAGCGGTGGAACTGGAGCACCACCTTCTTTATTTATAACAGAAGCGTCGGACTCTTCAGAATTCCTCTCTCTCAGGAGGCTGCTATTTGAGGCTGCTGATCGCATGGCTCTCGGTAACTGTAAAGGGATTTCTGACTCGATCGTGCTGTTGCTGTCATCTGGTTTCTTCAAGGCTTCAGTGCCTTCCGGCTGAGAAGCTGGGGCCGTAGGAATAAGCTGAATCACTGATTTTCGCCATTTCTTTCTCTGATTTGGCTTTGGTGCATTTGGTCTGACCTGTGTGCATCAAAATATTTGGTTAGAAACTTAGAACAAGTAAATCTGACAAGAAAAGTCAGGACGAAAACAAAAAGCGTAGAGTTGGTTGTCAAGTTCTTCTGCACGCATAATAATTCTTCAAGCCCCTCTCATGCCTTATTTTTTTTTTTCAAGGAAGAAAAGAGAGCAAAAATGAAATGTACCAAAGTATTCCCAATATCGGATAAAGCCTTCCTTCTTGGCCCATTTTCATCATTTGTCATGACAGGCTTCTCAGCCAATGCACTTTGGAGTAGCATTGCCCCATGAGAAGCAAGATTTTGGCTGCTTTCTATTTCATCGTTGCGTTCAGCCAATTCTGATTGCTGCCCGTGATCCACGGCCTTGATTAGAGATGCTTCTCTGTTGCTGCATTTATAAGGTGCACAGGTACACAAAATCCCACAACTTCCTCCACGAGCCCGGCACTCGCATCTCGTTGTTTTGCACAAAGAACTTTTACTACATGAACAACAAGCTTCAGCTGCAGTCTTTTGGGCTGCAGCAGTCATTCCGTCACCTGAAGGTTCTGTTTTCGGACCTTCAAAATTACTTGTATGCAATGGTTGTGACAGCAGTCCTGAATGGCCTTCAGTTTTAGAAATCCTCCTCTTGGCATGTCGTTTTCTCGAAACCTCCCACTCTACATCTGAATGTTCTGATTCAGATGTATCCATGTCCTCCAATAACTGAATGCTATTCCCTGCATTGTTAAAAACCATGGAGCTTCGCACTCCCTATATATATAAAAGAAAAAATTAGCAATCAATTGAATCCAGCTATAAAATACAAACTTATAGGTTGGGGTTGTAGCTGGGGTGAAATTACCTTGGGCCGCAAATCATACACGTGTCCATCCCCGTGATTTAGGTCAGAAGTATTGGGTTTTGCAGTATTTTCCATAGATTGTTTCTTTGAAGTTAATTTCTGTTGGAAAGTTTAAATAACTATTTATTAATATAAATTTAAAATTTTCTACTAATTACCAACACAAATGTGCATGGTGCAACACAAAAGTGCAGTAACCTGCAGCTTCTCCTGATGAATAATTGCAGCCTTTTGCATTTCCAGTTGCCTGACCAAATTGACAACTTTTTCCTTCAGCTCTCTTATTTCTACTTCCTTCTCTCTACAGTTAGCTTCTTTATCCCATAACTGACACCTGAAGCAGTGATTTCAAAATTCAATAGAGAAAATTAAAGACAGGTTTTGCTTTTGGAGGGTTGTCTTTGCCTTCTAAGATGATAATTACCTGGAAGTAGATGCTAAGTTAAATAGATAATTCATAATATTTTTCGCTTCAGCGAGAGACCTAACTTGGTTCCAACGTCCTCTGCCACTAAATGCCCGCTCACGCTCTTCTGCTTCTGACAGATGTGAAGCCATAGAAACAAGGGTACTAGATGAAGTAGCAAGCATGTTTTCAAGAGCAAAAATTCTTGAATTTCTAGCACCAGGAGACATTGTCTGAGGGCCACTGCAATAGACAAATTGAGATGAAGTACAAGAAATAATGTTCATACCATAACGGCTGAGGGAAAAACATGACCTGAAAATTTCAGATGGTAAAATGACTAAATTATTTCTGACCTCAAATTTATTTGGTTCAAGTTCTGGGCTTCCTTAAGTTCTGCCACCTCTTTAGCCATTCTAGCCCTCCTAAAACACCAAACCAAATTATCTCAATCAATTCAAGCAGCAAAAACACTAATATAATGTTCCCAATACATCACACCCATGTCCCAACCAAGACTTGAACTCCACACTTTCCCTTGTGAGGGTGACAGATAGAACTCAACAGTACTGTAGAAATCAAATTTTCCCAAATCTCATCATCACTGCAAAGCTGGGAAAATGCTACCGGTTGAAGTACTAGATTAAACAGTTACAACATGAGTTAAGCTGAATGCACCTGATAATCTAAAATCCAAGCTGATTAGAACTGAACCTCCAGTAGATATATGCTCAACAAATGAGCTATCTGCAATTCCTCAATTAAAGGACAAATAAAGTACTCACTCTTCCATTTGACGTTCATATTCCGAGCGCACTTCATGTACTCGTACCGTGACTTCAAGTTCATGCTCAATTGCCCGCATCAGTGCCTTCTCAAAGGAACAAATACATGAATTAGAACAAAAGTATAAACTTAGTAAACTCGTGCCTCCCTCCATCCACAAACATTAATCTACGTGCAACTGCTACCCCAAACCCCATTTAAGGCACACAAGTTATAAAATGTGAATCATACACTTGGCAGTATAGAATAAACATGCAAAATAAAACCCTCTAGTTTAGTGTTGATACCTGAATTCCAGGACCATTTCCATTTCCTGCACCTGTATAAAACAGAAAAGATGACGACAAATTATACAAAGACAAAGCAAACATGGACAGCATCAATTAAAAATATCCTAACCAGATGTTTCACGTGATAAAGCCTTCCGAGATTCTAACAGCTCTTTTAGTCTTTTTGTAGCCATAGAAGCTTCTTCTGTCTTCCGTTGCAAAACCTGACACACAAAGGAGATAACTGAAAGGATAATATTTTACAACTAGGATGAATATAGAATCTAACTCCACCATGAAAGTACCATCTTTTGCCTCTGGTTCAAAGCCAGTAGCTTGTGCATCTCGTACTCATTCCTCCTCCCTTCTTTCTTGAGCTGTTAATAAATGAAACACATTTCAAAGAAGGTTGACAATGAAACAAATCCAGAAGTTGATGTAAAACAAGCAGCGTACAAACCAAAAATAAACCAGAGTACTGAATTTTCTCCCAAAAAGTCTACAGGAAAAAGGCCAGAGGATCTTGGACGAGACATATTTCCAAGCCGTCAAAGAAAATCTTATAAAAGCACCAACTAGTTTTGCTAAATTTACTATAAAGTCCTCCTGCAATTTAAATGTTCATATTACCAAAAATTTATTGGTGCTAGCAAAATTCACAGAGGGATTACAGTTTTTTCAGCAAATTACACTATGACATACATAGAATTTCACCAAGTCCTCTTACAATTTGAAATGTTCACATAACCCAAAATTTCTTGGTGTTCGCAAAATTCAGAGAGGATTTACAATCTCTTGTGCAAATTAAACATAAATCTAAAATCGCAACAAATCCTGATACACACTGCCAAATTCATTATCACTGAGTGTTTCTAAAGTATTATTACCTTGCCACAACAATTTCACGAACTGTGCAAGATGAACATATAAATATGAACATGCCCGTCCATTTATCAAGGCATAGTTCTATAATTCCAAAATGTGTAATGCTAAGCTACGATGTATAAAACAATAAATATACCTGAAGGACTTCTTTTTCCCGTGATGCCTTCCACAATCTAAATTGCTCAGATTCTTGCTTTATTTTATTTTGCAATTGAACCTAAATAATCCACAATTGCATTAAACATGAGAATGTAGGAAAAATGCTTTGATCAACATAGGTCTCATACAATGACGTTACCTTTTGTGTCTTTATTCTCTGAATCTCATCTTGTAGTCGTTTTGCTGCCTCATCACTTTTTTGTTTCTGTCTTAGAAGTTGAGCTTGAGCATCTTGTTTCTTCTTCAACTCAGCAACCTGTAAAGGAGGAATGGTTGTAGAGCAGCCAATCATAATAAGATGAGCAAAAAATGAAGACTCACTGCTAATCATGAGATAAGCAAACAAAATCGAGGTTTGCAAGTAATCATGGCAAAGTAAGTAAACAAATGAAGGTTCACAAGTAATCATGATAACATAAGCAAACAAAACGGAGGTTCACCTGTGCTTCAAGGACATTCAATTTTTGAAGATAATCCTCCTTCAGCTTTTGAGCACTATCATCGGAGGTGGATGAAATATGTGAAAGGTTGTCCCTCAATTCTCCTATCTCTTTCTGCCAATTGACAAAAGAAATGAGAGAAGAGTATAAGAATAACAAAACTGCGAATATATATATGAACAAACCTGCAGAGCCTTTTTCTCATGCTCCAACTCAAGAACTTTCTTCTCATAGTGTTGTTTAAGAACTGAGGTATCACCACTTGTAAAACGCTTCATTTCAGCCTTCAGAAAAGAAAGAAATTATAAAACAACTAGAACACAACATGAAGAAGAAAAAATGAACACTTTTCAGCCTTCAGAAAAGAAAGAAATTATAAAACAACTAGAACACAACATGAAGAAGAAAAAATGAACACTGTTATAGGTGCATAAATAGTGAACCAAGCAATCAAACTAGGTTCATAGTTTAGTCAATAAAGACGCTTGTTTGCGCCTTTCTGCATATCTATGCATGTATAAATAATCTTTTATCTATTTTCTGTGTTGCTGTAGTTATATCCTGCAAAGAGGAGCCAAGTTCTTCCACCCAATCATAGAACCACCATCAGCACACTAAGATCTCCACCGAGGACGAATTTATAAGTAATAAATATACATGTTCATAAAACAATAGAAAGCTTCAAAGATATGCAGGTGACTGATAAATTTCTAAATTTCAGAAGGTTTCCAATTGAGACAATAAATCACTTACCTCCTTTTGTGCTAGTTTTTTGTCCAATTCTTTCAGCTCCATATCCAATTTCTCTTGTAGAGAAGAATGTTCTATCTCTTTTTCCTCATCTTCAGCCTCATCTACATGTGTTAGACAGTAAATTTATATTTCCCTTTCAAATACAGCTTAAAAAAAACATCCCATAAAAAAAAAATAAAAAACAGATATCATTGCACATATAGCTTGGCTTCTGTACAAGTTGCCGACCAAAAGAATGGAAAATTGATGACTTGTAAAACAATCCATAACAGCGTACCATCTACATCAATTTCTTTAGTATCAGACCCAGATGAAAGCTGGCAGAGATTTGCGAAATATAAATTTTTTGAGTGAAGCCCATCATCATTCAGCTCAAGACAATATTCACCACGCTTTGATTCTTTTGGACAATTCAAGCTTTGCAAACGCAATAGTTCCCCTTCTAATTCTTGAATTTTGGTCGTATACTTCTTAACCAAATCAGAATCCTGAATAGAGGCTTAGAAATTTAGCTCACCAAATTCATTGGAATATTGAAATAATACATGAACAGACTCCATGCATAAAAAACTCGTGCAAACCTGATCTGAATTAGAGTCAATCTCATCCCATGATTTACCATTTCTAGCTGATTCAATTTTCATAATCAGCTTATCTTTTTCAACCTGTTATATCAAATTCAAGCATAGCACATCGCAAAAGTGTCTCTGACAGCGCAACACAAGTTTTACAGAACTCATTAAAAAAATGTATGATTTTGCTTAGATGAGAAACCTGAGCATCTAGAGCACGTTGTGCAAAATGGTCACAAGAAATTTGACGTTCTTTAAGTTCTCGCTGTAGCTCTGCGTTGCTTGCTTCAAGCAAAGAGATCTTGTGCTTGAGAATCTGGAAAGCAAAAGGACAAAAATTACATCCAAAACTAAAAACTAAGGTACAGATGCTAATTAATCTGTGGTTGTACTATACCTGAAGTTCCTCAAACGATGCACCAGAGTCTCCACGAAAGAAAAGAAGCTCAGCTTGTAGTTGTTCAATTTGGCTACGCATTCTTTGCATTTGAGCTGCCATGGGGTCACGGTTGATCTAGAAGTAGAAACAAAATGTGAAATAGCTAAAAAGTATTACACAGAAAAAATAGATTAATAAATAAAAGTATTAAAGAAGTAAACTAACAATGGCTTTGTTCTGAATGTTCCGAGCACGATTGGCATACTTCAAAGTGTTTAAGGTCTCCTCTGCATTGGTGTCTGCAGGACTTATACAAGCTATGCACACGCACACACACGCATTAAGATACCAGAGCATTAAAAAGCTAAATAGGAGAATCCAAAGGAAATTTTACTGGCAACTAAACATCATTAGAAATTACATGATTACCATACCTATCATAACTGTTTTGCTATTTCCTCCAAGGGAATCCTAGAAAAACACATGCCAAATTAGTCACACAAATTTCTTTCACTTGAATGAAGTAAAAATGACACCAAATGAACATTAGAATTTATTCAACATAAGAACTTAGTCTGTTCATAAATCACAAACAAACAAACAAACAAAACAAACAAAAACAAAAACAAGAAAAGGATCAAGGTCTGAAGAACTGATATTTGAAAACTCTTTGAGAATCAATTTGCAAACCATGTCAAAAGAAAGCATGTAAGCAACCATTCAGTCAAAGTGAAATTTTCACATTACTGTATCCAACCATAACTAAAGAAAAAATTGCAATCTTATTGGCAAGTCTATACTTCTGATTCCTCAGTTAAATATAATGTTGAGCAAGTAGTTCAAAAGCATAACTAAGGTTAGTAAAATTCAGTATTTAACAATTTGTTTAAATTCTCTGGATGCATGGGCACAAAAAGAAAATTGTTCACTCACCTGTAACAGGCGTGTTAACTTGCTATCACGATATGGAACATGACCTCCTTCCTTCCTCTTCTTCTCATCTCCCAAGGCACTAATCACATTACCAAGGGCGAGCAGTCCCTTATTGATATGGATACCTAGACCATGTAAACCAAAAAAAATAGAACTTTCTTCTAAGTTATTGAAATCAAAAAGCAAGAAAAAATGAATAACTAATTATCAAATTTGTGGCAGGGCGGCAGCCAATGCAATAGGACTGAACTGGTCTATCTTGCTGCCAACTACATCCCTAATTTAAGCTGGGTGTACCAAACTTGATTACCTCATCTGACAAAATTGAAAAAACATAGATCTCAACTACCTTCACGGAAACGCATCCCATCTGCTCCTGTTCTCTTTGCTCGTTCAGAGCCAGCAAGATCCACTAAATGAAGTTTTGCACACAGAATATCATCACCTCCATCATCATGAGTAGTACCAGTTGTACAAGAAGAAATTTTCTTTTGCTCCATGGTTATTGTAAATATAGCATGTGAACGACTGAAATATTTGACAAAGCAAATCAAAAATGGTGCAAACAGGTATCATCTTGACAAAACAAATTCTACAAATAAAAGTTATGAATTATTCCCTTACAATTAAAGGCAAAAGGCAACCTCATCAAGCATGAAAAGAAGATTTCATAATTCTAAGAAAAAATTTATAGCAAAGACTTTATAACTTGCACTCTTTTAAAACACGCAATTGGATGTTATTGTTAGCAATAAGTACTCGGTTTTGCTTAGGTTCTAACTACAAGCAAGAAGATTCTTTCTTTAACAACATCAAAGGTTTCAAAAAATAAATAAATAAAATAATGATAAAAAAGCTACCTTATTTTAAAAATAAAAAATTTTAATATATATATATATATTATAGGCATTGGTCAATCAGATGTTGTGCACCAAGTTACGGTTACAATAAAAGCCATGGATTGTCAATGTGATTCAATTGATCTTCTAATGTACATAAAAACATGACTCAAGTTACTCACAAGCCTTCATTACTAAACACTTGAACTCACAAATTCAAAAAACAAATCATTTAAGGCTAACAAAGGTTATATTCAATTACTCCTTCCCCACCCCCCAAGCACCCCTTTTGTGGCACATTTGACCACACCTAGGATCTAAGAAAGCATATCTAAATAACAGGTTTATTTATCACATTTGAACAAGAGATTTACAAAAATATCATGTCCCATTTGAATGATTGTTAGTATTTGCATATATACCCAACAAATGAAAAATTGATGTTTAAACTTTTAAATTTTCAAGAGTTCAAAGCATAAATGGTACCTCCAAAAATGGGAAGTAAGACTCATAAGTAACATAGTATGAAGTGGGGTTAGCACTAGTAAAGTTGGCCTAGAAAGTGAGAATGAAAAATTTTCTTCCAATTATTATTTTATGTTTATTACATACCAAACATCAAACAATCTAGAATATTACTTCATATTTTGTTGTTCGTGTAAGCTTAACCTTTTCCATTCATCAAGCAAGTATAATGCCTCCCCCTATGCTACAGCAGTATTATGTGTAAATGCATTACATATTATTTGTTATCATAATTTCTCAAGTATCCATAATGTACAGAGGTTAATTATCTAGACAAAGAATATTAACTAGAAAAAAGGTAGAATGTTCAATCTATCAAATAGAGAGAGAGAGAGAGAGAGAGAGAGAGAGAGAGAGAGAGAGAGAGAGAGAGAGAGAGAGAGAGAGAGAGAGAG